>JBAMIG010000023.1:12699697-12712904 GCA_037177335.1 Kiunga ballochi | reverse complement strand
TCTCTCTCTCTCTTTCACACACACACAGAGTTGCGTTCCAGGCTTTCAGAACACTAAATCACTGTCGCCATTGGCTGAAAGGGTTAAGGCAGATGTGGCAAAATAAGGAGGCTGCCCCTATGCTTCCCTGTCCTGGGAGAGCACAGGAGATTGCCTCAGTGCGTCCATCTTTAGTGCCAATCACATAAAGCCGGGGGCGACAATGCCCCGGTAAGAAATCTTAAACACTCTGATAGTATCAAGGTGGAATTACATAAAAGCAAGTAGAAAATTTTACTGGTACAAATATACAGTCGTCCTCAAATGTATCCATATCCTCTCGTTATAGTAGGAAAAAACTGAAATAAGTTAAAATTGACTAAAACATTTTTTAATAAAAATCATGATATTGTTTTCTAATTCTTGTTAAATAAAAACAAGCAAAAAATATGAATAAAACGATCCATTACACCATAATTGAATTAATATCAATCCTTTGAGGATTTCATTGCAGTCTGGTGTTTTCTGTAACTCAGTCAGCACCTGTTTACAGGTTATTGCCCCTGTTGCTCATCAGCAAACTGCTTTTATTGGTCTAAAATAGATTTTTTTAATCAACTCAATCAATTATATCGTGTTACATAACTGAATTATAACTTAATTTTTTTATTATTCATTTAAGTCTGTAGTTATACAAGTGACTATTGTAAAGCTTGCCTCAAAAATAATTATAAGTCAACTGTGAAGGTATAATTATACAAGTATGTGTGTGTGTGTATATATATATATATATATATATATATATAGAGTTCAGGAATTTTAAGGCTTAGGAGTTGCATTAATGGATTATGTCAGAGTCACAAGCCGCCTTCCTTATTAAAGTTGTAAGTAGATTTTCAAAGAAATCCTAAGTGGATTGTTCAATAAAATATATTTTGTACTACATATTTAGCCATAAAGTTTTGTTCTCATCCAGCTGTTTCCATCAGCTACCCCCTTTTAAAATCACAAGCTGACAGTACCCTGGACAATTCTGTTAAATAACAAGACTGTGTTTATACTACGTTGTTTTTATCAACCCAGTTCTCAGCAACTTTGCCAAATAAAATATAATAAAAATACCTATATAAAAACAAGTAATATATCAATTTGTTCCCATGAACAGTGTTAAGGACAAAAAACAACAAAACAAAGCAAAGCAAAAACAAACAAAAAAACCCACATAAATACAACCCACTTCCCTTCATTGAGCAAAACTGATCTTGCTCTTATAAACCATAGCGCTAAGAAACAAAGCACCATCTGTTTTTTACATGGGCCTCAGCTCCTGCTAGGTAAAAGGACGTCCATGCTTAAATACCACATGAGTCAGATTAAGCAGCCAGTAAGTTGCTTCTCAGACACACATCACTGATGTAGCCCAGGTTTTGCATTTGTTGTATTCAGAAGACAAACCAACTAAAGCTCATCTCACTTTCTGACTCATCTTCACTCCATGGAAATCCCTGGCGATCACTTTCCTTTATACTATGGACGGCCTGAGAAGAAGAAAAAGAACAAAAAGCCTATGGGCTGCTGAGCATTGAGCCCCTGATGCAATCCCTCTTTGCTTCATCCCCCTTTTTGTGTGTGTGTGCGCGAGTGTGTGAGAGAGACAGTCATGTGAACAAGGTCATGCACATTCTTTCATGCATGAGCCCCAAACCATTGGAAGGATTCTGACAGGCACTCTGTGAAAAATCAAGTGCATTAAATCTGCAGGGCTCGGTACTTTTCACCATAGATTTAGATAGATAGACCATAGATTCAGCGCTGTGAATATAACCAAATTATAAGCAGATCGCTCCCGCTGCCTGCAGTTGCTAACATGTGCTGACAGAAAACAGTCAAACAGCGAAAAAGGAAGCATCTTTAAAAGAACTAATAACACTGGGAACGAAGCATCTATTGGATCTGGATTCACGCCTGGCTTCTTAATGGGTCCACAAGGCCATTTTAGGCCAGATTCACTTCAGCAAAGATGTCACGGGGTGCACTTTTAGAGCCAGGGAGCTCCTCCATAAAGCCTATAATGAATAGTTAGATCCAATGTGGAGAGAATGAAAAAACAGAGGACCATAAAAAGAAATAAGACAGAGGGAATAAAAAAACAAGAAACATATCTATCAGCAAATTAATTTCTGAATGCCTGAGCAGCAAAGAGGAACCAATGAAGCCAGACGTTTTTGGGATCATCTTTTTCAGCTAGTTAAGATTTCTGCTTAAAAGAAAATGGGGGGAGAAACCTGGTAGTTCTTTACCTCTGTGATCCTGAAGACAAACAATCCCCCACCAACATCCCTGGATGAGCATTAATTTTTTTTTATTATATTCCAGCAGTAAAGCAAAGAGCCGCTATGCTATACCCCCACCTACACACACATAAACACACCCCCTGTAATTCTTCCTTTGAGCAAAACAATGTGGAGTTTAGGGATCAGAGGTCTTTTCCTGGGCCAAACCCCCACAGACTCCCTCAGACGAGCTCACATGGTTTGAATCAATGCTGCCACTAGAGCCGTTTAGTGCACCAGTTCAATAAATACTCTCCAGCTAGCTGGATATCTGCTCTGAAAATGATTTGTCTCTTTAGTCAGGAGGAAATTCTAATCTCATCTGACTTGGAAAAACAAGCAGAGTGGGATAGAGACAGACTACAATACAAACAAAAACTGTTTTGGGTGCTTTTGTTATTGCTGCCAAACATCAGAAATTCCTGTTTAAATTTCTTTTTGTCACATGTTTCTACAGTCTTGAGATGAGAAGGAAATTAGCCCTTAAGGGCCTGTGGAGATTCCTGCCTTTTTACGCTCCTTTAGCAGTGAAAGACAACAGGAGCATCTCTTCTAAAGGCCTGTTTAAGCATCGTGCAGCACAGCTCCTTTGAGGTAAAGAAAGGGATGGGCCTGTGTAACACTGTGTTGTTGCAATAAAACTCTCTTGTCGTAGTAGATGCATCAGGAAAAAAAAAAGAAAAAGAAATTCCCATGGCTGCCAAGGTGGTTGCTCCCCCACATGCACAAGCAAAACAAAGTAAATAAATAAGCCACTGATCTGAACTCGTACCATAAAAGCACTATTAAAAATTGAGGTGCTATTTATAGACATGGCAGAGTGTTATCTTCCCCTCCTGGAGAAAAGAGCTGACAATCATCTTATTATTTGTATTCTCATGAAAGACCTTTAGCCGCAAATGCACCTTCAATATTAAGCTCTAAAACCATTTATGAGAACACTTACTTTCCTGCTTTTGCTAACATTATTGGGCGGAAACTACCTGGCTCAAACACCCAGTTCTCCAAGTTGAAGCTGCAGCTCAGCAGCTGTGGCAGAGGTCAGCTATCCACAGGACCAAAAGCAACCGGGATAACGCTGGCAGGAAAGTTTGAACAGAACAAAGCTTGCAGGTCTTGCAAAACATTATAGCCTGTAATAGGAGCGTATTCTGAGAAGGCAAAAGCTTCAAATGAAGTGTCTGGCTTCAGAGCGCAGCAGTCTGGCAGAGATGATATGTAGCCTGCACAACTTTGAAGCAGTCTGAGATCTAAAAAATATGAAAGTGGGTCATGTCTATATATATATATGGCAGTGAGAAAAAGGCACTGATGACGATGACAAGCAACAGTGTTCAGCGCATATTCTGGTTTTCACATCATTAAGGGACTATTTTACAGCAACTGTAAAATGATGACAGAAAACACGTTTACAGGTACAAAACACAGAAATGAACTCCCTCTGATTAGTGGAATAAAGTTGCAGAGACACCTACAGTGATTGGAGCCATTCCAGTGCTGGTTTCTGATGGACGTGCTGTACGGATGGGGCGCACCGGGCACCAGTCCTTTTTCTGGGATCAAGCATCCTCTGCTCTGGTTGTAGTAATCCATCATTAAAAACGGGTTCGGGCTGGGATTCAGTCCCACAACGTCCACGCTCTCGTACATCATACGCAGCAGGGTAGACGGCAGGGAAATATGATCAGAAAGCAGAAAAACCAAGCGTAGTCGCGCACAACAGCTGAGGCGTGCGTGTTTTTAGCTCGCCACCAGCAGAGGTAGAATCTGAGGGGGGTCCAACGGCATCAAAATCAAGGCAGAAGTGATAAATCCAAACACGGCGGGGATATTTGAATTTTTGGCATCTTCTTTACTGCTCGGACAACAGAAAAACAAACACAGAGAGTGTGAAACAGCCTAATCGGCTTCGTTCAGTTGGAAAATGTGATAGAAAAGCACAGGCAGCATGATGCCTATAAGCGCAGACCAGCGCGGAATAAAGCGCACAGACTAACTTAAGCAGAATCTATCGGTCCTGTTCGGCCTTGCTCCAACACGAAGCAACATATGAGGTTCGATCCAGACGACAAAGAAAGGAGGGGGGGGGGGGGTTGCCAATTTAATTCCACAGGGGAAACAGGGGCAGAAATTTCCTTAGTCCGTGGCGCAACACGCGGGATTTAAAGAAGGGATGCCGTCGCAAATATCACAGGAGAAATTCCGCGGAGTTGAAGCCTAGTTCGTCCTGCGGGTTACGGTCGGTTGTCCCGTCAGCGCGCGCCGTGGATGGACTCCTCTCAGCTCCACGGATCAAGCGCTCTCATGACAAGCCGCTTTGCTTCACGAGGCCCTGCGCACCGACATCCAGGTGCGGGAGAAACATGCAGCACCGCCTGCTTAGTATTAGAAGCAAGAAGGCTGAATCCTCCCCACAGCGAAGCAGCGACTATCATACCCTGCAGAAATGTGACAAGGCGCAGCAGCTGAGGGCTTTGGCTCCACCTCCACCGGGCTTCTCCCCCCCTCTCTCTGCCTCCCCTCAGTGCTTTTCAGGCGTTGCTCCTCCTCCGTTTAACCCCTTCAGGGACGTCATCACGGATCTCCCTCTCTCTGCTCAGGCCTCCGCATCGGGGGTGGGGGTGGGAGCAGCGGGGGCTTTAAATAGGAATGTGTTTGAGGACATGATTAAGTTATATAAGCTAAGCAATTAGTCTTTCATATCTTTACAGACATAATGAGAGCTGCCACAGAATGCATCCCTCTTCCTCTCTTTCCAGGAAGTTCTTCCTCAGTTCTCACTTTTTATTTGAGCTCCTCCTTCCAACTAATTTGACCCCCATGCTCTCATCAGTCTCTACCCTCCAATTTTTTCTCTCCCCCAGCCGCTGTCTCCCTAATTTGCCTAATGCTATTCTGCTGAACTTTCCTTGAACCCAGGGAAGAAGGCAGCCTCACCCCCTGGTGACCCACTGGCTGACTTGGATTCACTTCTCTGGTTTGTTCTCATCCCACATTATTCAATGTTTCCCACCTTGTACACCCGGAGTAACACCATTACACTTTTCCTCAAGTGCTGTCCACAGAGGCGCCTCGGTTCACACAGCGCACATTAAGGAACAAAAGTGGCAAAGTCACCAAGTCATAGTAACTCACACTTTCCTCAGTTTACTTCCACGACCAAAGTCCAAGAAGTTGTTTTGCTTCTGAGTCGCATCATGTCGAAGCGTAAAATCCTACTTTACCTTTAACACTACTGCAGAGCTTTAAAGGCAAATGCTGCAAATATCCCTGCTGGAAATCGAGTAACAAACGTAAACCTAATCACTGATTGAGATGTCGTGTTTTAAAACGTAGCAAAAGAAACGTTGGCAGCGTTTTTATAGCCTGGCGTGGGGAAAATAAACTAGACTTTGCATTTAAATGAGAAGGATTTGATAAGGACTCATTTGTGCATTGGTATAATAAAATGTAAAGAAGATAAGGAAGACTTCAGGAGAGGCAGCAGAGTGAAAAGAAACAGATGTTTTCAGGATTTTCCCTCTAAATATGTTTGATTAATTATTTCATCTAACATTTCATGTTATAGAGCTATGCAACAACTACCTTTACCTTTTAAATGGTACAGCTGCCATCAGTCTTTACTAATAAATTTTAATTAGTTTCTGTGTGAAGGTTATCACATTTACAGCAACTGTGTGGACAGAAGGTGTATTAAAAACGGTAACACTTTCAAATATATCTGTGTGTGGACATGCCCAAAAACCTGAATAACTGGATAATTGGCAGAACGATACCCCACCTCCCCCCAGCATCACCACACCTGAGCCACAAACCACAGCTGGGTCTGACCGGCATAGGTTGTGAAAGGGATTATCAGTGTGGAGACTGGTGGGGTGGGGTGCCAGCTCTGCCCCCACTGACTGACTGTGACACTTATTTAATGCAGAACCCAGTGTGTTTACCCTGCCTGATAAGAGCTGATGTGCAGGCCGAGGCCGTGGTGACCCCTTGCTTTCATTGATAGCCACGCATTCCTTGACAGGATTAGTCCTATGAGTAACGGCTGCCAGAAAATGCTAATTTTACAGATTGTTTTCTTTTCCAACGGGGAGTGCATTATTCTGGGGAGATACCCTGTGATTGCATACGACAAGCATAACAGATTGTTAATCATTTCCTAATGGGGGAGAGACGACTAAAAGAAGATGGTCTTTTTGTACATTTCAATTTAACACAAGGACATAGCACTGCAATGCCACAAACACTGCATTTTTAGGAGGCTAAAGATATATTATAATATCACACACATCAATATAATGTATTTTCTTTATGGGAAGTTGGTAGGTCACTCATAAAATGCAGACACAGAAGCTGCACTAAAATACTACTAAAGCATGTGGCTATGCTGGAGTTTTATAGATTTATACGAAGCATGCCAAGCCTATACAGCGCTGTCCCACAGCGTGCTTTAATACAGCAAGCAGGTACAGCAGAATCAGACATGAAAACATGATCCTATAAGCTTTTCCTTGCTTAAGCTTTTTTCACAAATATGATAGGTACCATAAGTGGCTTAATGATGGCTTTCAGGTCATTCAGATATTTGCTTCTTTCGTGTTCATGCTCAAAATTCTTCATCCAAACCTGCCAATAAAAACAATGAAAAAGCCACAATTTGCAGGTAGTTAGGTGATGTAAGGCTATAGATACAATATAAATAATAAAACAATACAAATAAATGCTTCTAAGCCATAAGATTAATTGAAGATATGACTAAATAGACAGAGCAAAAGCTTCTTCTGCAGCTTTAATACTGACTAAAAGTCACCCAATACCACCGATACCATCGCAGGTAAAACCATGTAGGATTGCAGTTTTATTTATTAATGGTGCTTCATGTTTATGCTTTTAAGCAGCAGTTTGCACCTGTGACTTGTTACTACCTACAACCTGAAAAGATTTATGTCTTAAAATACTACAGAAGTGCATGAGGGAAAGCGTTACATGATATTAAAAGGAGTTTCACTTCACCGCCCAGCCCAGAAGTGCAAAAACATTCATCTCTTACAAACCTAACCTTAGACAAGTTGTATGAGATCAACTTCATACTTGTACAAACATGTATTTAAAATAACAAATTGTCCTAAAATGCATGTCTGGTTGTACCCGAAGTACTCACTCAGTCACTGGGAAAACATTCACACACTGCTGTGTGATGCATGTGTTTGTGGAAGTGCTGATGAGTGCCACAAACACACCAAAGAGGCCAGTACTACAGCTTCATGACTATGTAAAGACTATTTTATAAAAACAAACAAAAACAAAACATAGACCGAGTGAGAGAGAGACACAGAGAGAGAGAGTGACAGACAGACACAGGAGGAAGGGGGACATAATGGCCACAAGAGGTTCAGACCACATTAACACACCAGTCCAGGTGGTTGTACTCGTTCCAGCTTCAACAAGCACCACACTCTTTATGGTGACATGAAAAAGTACTTAAGTGCAGAAAAGCTAGAGAGAACGAGATTGGGTTTCTATCTCTTATGTTGTCGCTGAGAGGCAAGACAAAGATTTGGGGCCTGGGCTGCAAATAGTGGTTTTAATATAAATCTGGCTAACTGATGGTGAGACCCAATCGGCCCAGCACTCAGATGAAGAGAGATTGCAGAAATCGATGATACATAGCTACAAATAATCATAGAAACACCACAAATGGTAATCGTAGTGCCCTTGATTTGACACAATGATGTAAATGAGAGGCCAGCGAAGATGGGGAGGGATCGGGGAAGAGAGGGATTTTATGAGGGAATTCAAAGAGCTTTATGGGCAAGGGTGGAAAGGAGTTTGCTGGCTGGACCTTGAGGGTGTCAAACTATTTTTACAGCCCCTACTCTCCTCTCTCAGTCCAATCAGGGGTTTTAGGAAGCAGTAAAAATGGCCTCTCTGGCCATTCCTTCCCCAAGGAGATGAGCCGACCAGTTAGAACAAACAATAGGTTGTTTTGTCATTTGGATAATTGTGCATGATAAATGGGAGAGAGTGATCTCTGCATACGTACACAGTGGAGCAAAAGGTGTCAGAGCAGACCTTGGTTAGGATATTCAGTAAGAATTTGTAGAGCGTGACCTGCAGATTCTGGAGATAGCCCATCAACATCTGCAATCAGCTGTCCCTTGGCCCTTGTGTTCCTGGACTATGGAGATCTCTCCTCGCTCTGAGGCTACAAACACTTCCTGCATAGCGTGCTCTTTATTAGAGTGGACATTCAGATCAAAACACAATCAAATTGTCTTAAAAGTCATGGAAAAATCTGCTGAGCTCTCACTGCCTGGAGATACTTCGTAAGCTTTAGAAAGAAAAAGAAAGCAGAACAGACCTGCTGTATCACTAGGACAACACTTGGCTGGGGTAAAAGCCATGTTCTGACAAGATAAGGTCTGACATGTTCAAGTTAAAATGGTCAGGGCCTAATTTTAGAGTTTCTGTCTACATTTGTGGATACTACACAAACACAGGATCTCAATGGTACACCTCCCCCCGAGCACTCCTTGCACTTGCACATGTGCCAGCAGATGGCTAATGCCCAGACGATAAAAGAAGTTGGGACAAGCCTTGGCAAAGCTTTCTATCTTTCTTAAATCTTTCTGACGACCTAATAAAGCAGGCCAGCAGGGAGAAACATAAGGAAGGCAGGAGACTGCAACTGTAAGGAGCTGAAAAGTGTCCTGCTGTTAGAGACAGCGAGATATCCTAAAGGTAAAGATAGTGTCGGTTCAGGACTTCGTCAAGCTGTGGGACAAAGCTCCGTGGACGTCAGCAGCATTATCCAACGACTGTGATGATCAACTCCGTAATCGCCCAACCCCCACACCCACTCTTACCGCTTGCACAGGCCTAGAAGCTAACTTCCTCATCCCAGGATCACCCCCCTATAAGCACTTGCCTGTGACTGCCTTGATGCATGTTTGCTTTCAAGTCTTCCCAAAACTCCACAACCTGTCTTGATACCAATCTGTTCCTCTTAGTAGCCTAACGGTTTCTGTGCGAGTGTCAGTTTGCACAGCTGGTTTTGTGCAGCCGTACAGACAGCAAGCTCCAGACAAAACAGCTGTGCTCCCCAACAGTGAGCCAATCTGTAATGAGGGCTCAACCCCTTCGATGTGTGAACAAGCTCCACTTATTGACGAGCACTGCATCGCTTCCACCACCTCTCCATCACTCTACGAACGACACACACTGCAAAGGACTGGTGTCATATCCAGGGTGTATTCCGCCTCTTACCAAATGATTGCTGGGACTGGGTCCAAATACCCAGGACACTGAACTGGTGTCCAAAATTGTGACTGGTAGTGTATAAAAACACAATGATAAACCCTGACCTAGAAGGAGATCGCATGATGGCTTTGCTGTCCTTAATGTGAATGTGTGTGTGTTTGTGTGTGTGTGCGTGCATGTCTTCTTTAAAAAGACCCTTTTAGTGGCTGCATGGATCTCTGGATCACACACACACACACACACACACACACACACACACACACAATTATCCCTTTAATGTCCTTCCGACAACAGATTCCAGCATTTATGGTACAGGCCCATATCTGCCCATAAAGCCTTTTATTGTTTGGCTGAGTTCTATGGTGGCTGTAACCTGGTTTCCCCATTTTTTATGGGGACCTTCACTATATCACTGGGGGGGAGACAAAGCTGCCCACCATCAGTGTTTACCAAAGTATGGCCCACTCATAAATCCATCGTGGCCAGCGGCATTCTGGAAATACCTCAGCAGAGGGAGAGAAGCAGACGAGGGAGGGGTAAGGGGAGACATAGCTTATAGAACAGCTTGTAATCTTCTACAGTCTACAGCTTTAAGTTAGACAGCTCATCTCCTCAATGATCATTAGGCCCATGTTCCTTTAGCAGAGAGTCCATCTCTCAGCAAATCAAGAGAAAATTGCAATAGATGTTACCCTGGAGGAGGGATATCTCAATATCAGTCATCTCGACTTGGAATGGCCCCCCATTAGCTGTCAAAAACAAGGAGACGCTTAGTTCGTACTGGACACAAATCTAATTCCATTAGGAAAGGCCAGAGATACCAGGAATGAGGAACACTGACAAGGAGAAACCAAAGGCAACACTAGAGCAAAAAGTGCTGGAAAATCCTATGGGATGACACTACAAGTACTGTCCAAAAAGGATAAAAATGACAAATGTTTATTTGGGGATTTAGAGTATATTTATGGTGGCACAAAGATTGTTTAAAATCTGAATTTAGCTTAAAAAATACCCTTTTAAAGTCATTAAACAAAAAAGATTTCTGTATCCTTTCAGCGGGAGATCGAAAGAAATGTGTGAGGCGAGATAAAAACCAAATGGAACTGACTTTTAAACTGTGGAAATATTGAACAAATTATTGTCAAACAAATTTCAGAAATCCAACGAGAAGGATGAGGGGGAAATCCCTCTGAAGCTCTTTTTCAAAGCACAGTATCATTCTGTTACACTTCAGAGTACAATTTCTGCAACATCTTGCAGGATTTTTATATCTGACATGCAGCAGCAGCTAAGGAAGGGTTGCAATGGAAGGAAAAGGCATAAACTTTCTCCTTAGCTAGGTAAAGTGTAGGAAGCAGTCATGGTGAACAGTATGAGGAGACTAATTTGAGGTTGACCTCCTGCAGCACACCACAGAGGGACGCAAAAATAAAGAAAAAGACAAAAAAAAACATAAATAGTAAAATAATTTATACTTAAAGTAGTTTTTCATTCAGCCTCTGTTGCCTGTTTGGCAGCATCGCCTCCTGTCAGAGAGCCACGTCTCCCTCCACCCTTCTCGCCCTTTTCTTTCGCTTTAGAATCTAAAGTGCTTTGCAGGCCAACTCGCCGTTTTCCATGCAGAAGTGTGATGCTGGAGGGGATGTGGGAGGGGAAGGGGGGTGTTTGTGTTGGTGGTTTGCTTTAAGTGGATTGCCCTCTGTCTTGTTGTGCCCAACCCAAAGCATTATAACACTTCTGCGAGTGACCTCCACTTGAGCGGTGCCCCTAACGCCAGCACCAGGCAGGGCACACCGATTGTTGTGCTGGTTGCTCAAAGCCTCAATGAGTCCCACACACACACACAACTACACACACACACACACACACTACATACACACTGGATAACCGCAGGCTCAATATGTACTCAACACTGGTGTGTGTGCGCTTGTGCACATGTGTGGGTTGGAGGGAGGGGTATATAATACAGCTTTAATCCTGCCTTGTTCCATCATAAAACAAATTGCATTCAAACCGCCTAATGATTTTCATGTTTTAAGAACATGTGAGTTAGTGCAGCTGCACAAGGCCCAAAAATAAAGTGAAATGGTGAAAAGAACTGATTCAGATGTTAATGAATCATGAAATCCCCGGCTTAGCCAGAAAGTTGGGAGCTGGAGACAACAAAGATACTCAGCGGAGAAACAGCAGAGAAAGGTGTAGGGTGATGATGAAACCTGTTTGTGTGCTTAATTCTAACCTGGGTTGTGTGTTAAGAGAGAAAGTTTAATGGTATGAATGGTTTTAACACATTAAAAAAAAAAATAAGCAAAGAAATGAGGGAGACCAGAAGGTGTTTTATTCTTTTTTTTTATTTTTTAAAAAGAGGGACACAAGGAACTTTTTCTGGTTATTCTCCACCACACAGCAGTCCAACTTTCACTTGTTTATTTGTGTATTTATGCGTATAAAAGCAAGTAGTTAAGTCCCAGAGGTACATAAGGGTCATCTGAGAGCTTGGGTAACCCTGACAGTCAATACTGTCTCATTAGAGCAAGTTTCCTTGTGTTGTGGTTGCTTCAGCAGTCCATGGGTTTAATCAGCTCAGCCACAGGCAGCAGAAAAGAGGCTCCCTCCTTGTCAAGCTCTGTCAACAAAAACCCAAAGAGCTGCCGCTGAAACCGATGTGAATGTCAACCTATTTGCTTCCAGGCTCTGGCTGGTTGAATGTAGGTGGTAATGAAAAAAACAAACTCTGGGGGAAAATAGGGAAGCATTGAAAACATGACCAGCATCACATGGCTTTTCATAAGCCCAAACATGCACCCATATCTCTTAACAGAGAAGTTGTTTTGCTGTTGCTTAACAATGTTTCACATATCATTGCAATCACTTTGAAATGACTCCCACACACTACCTTTACCAATAAGCAGATCTGCACCAGCATACAGTATTTTGTTCAATGAATAAAAAAAGGCTCCTTTCTATTACTTTTCTTTTAATAAGAAAAACATGGTGTAGCTTTGGAGTGATGGCATCCATCAGCAGTCACTATGGCTACGCAAGCCATCTGTGTTGTGCACCCGTAGAGAGGGGAGTGTCTCAAAAGTAAGTAAATAGGCTGATACAAAAAGAGAAAGTCACAGAAGAGCAGATCATTATCTGGCCACATCTTGTCATTCTCTGCATGATACCAGGACAGGGGAGAGGGTAAGGGGGGGTGATACATATAAAAAGGAAACCTGATAATATTTAACTAGTAGAGATCTATCATCAATCTGGAGCATCTGTCCCCAAACATCATCAGTCCTAACCCCCAGTTCTGGCCTATTGTCATTCAGACTGTGGCTCCCTTTCAGTCCTTATTCAATATTTTGGAGCCATTGTTCCAGCTTACATGGCCCCTCTAAACTACATTACTTTTCCCAGTCAGTAGTGAAAGGAAAGGGGTAACCGCCAGAAAAAAATAATACGTTATAATGTCAGGAGTAACAAAAACATCAGCTGGCTATGTCAAAAGTCTGGGTTTTGCATGCACTCTCCAGCACAAACTCTAAGTAGAAGCATGCACGCTGTTTCAATGCCTCATATACGTGCACACACTCCTTTTTTCCTTCTTCTGCCACTCTGCACACACACACACACACACACACACA
>JBAMIG010000023.1:12671925-12683137 GCA_037177335.1 Kiunga ballochi | reverse complement strand
TATGATATATGGGTTTCACATTCTGAAATGACTGATGAAGAATATTAAACCTTTTCATAATATTCTAATTTCCTGAGCTGTACCTGTATAAGACTCTGTGTGTGTAGCTAAAGGGGCTATGATGATTACAGCGTAACATGTTGCACACAGATAAAGGCTCACTGTGCATTGCAGGAAGTTCATATAACATTAATGTAATGTAGGCTGTTCGCCATGCACGCGCTGTCAATGGTACAGGAGCCTAATGCTCTGCTGCAAAAGCTGTATACAACCTAGGATAGTCTGGAGGACTTAGTTGGTCACCAAGCCATTATTTTTGTTGTGTTTGTCACATTAGCTGCATTTCCATTACAGTTTTTCACTAAATAAAAATGACATTTGTAAAGTTTTAACAGTTTGTCGTTAGACAGTTAGTGTTTAACAGTGGGAATAGACCACAGTTGCTGTAAAACCTTATCTAACCACCCAGGGTTATTTTGGGATTTCCTACTTGCCACGGCTTTTTGAAGAGCCATCTAATACACTGCACGTCTCTCTGTTTGCTCCATACCGTGCAATCTCAATCAGTCACATGACCTAAGCCATGTCCAGGGGTGTGTAAATGGAGAAAATTTGTTTTCATATTCTTTCATAATAGACTTTTATATAGAAACGTCTGAAAACCACCCCGTAAAAGTGTAAAAACTTTTGCAAGAATTGAGCTTTTTTTTTTTTATATGCAGGTGTTTCCGTTACTGGGTTTCACGTAATACAATATTTAGGTTTTGTGCAACATTACGGGTAATGGAAATGCAGCTATTGATGTCAAATTCTCCAATTGTGTGGTTACATTGTCCTGATAGAACACAGACGGTAGAGGTTTCATACCATATCCACCTTGGTATCTGGTTTCAGACATGATCAGTTTCATGCAGGCTAATCCCCGGTTTTATGTGGATGAAAGGGTGGATTGCTAAAATACTTGTGGTTTTTACTGCCTTTCAGTGCCATGTAGATGGCCCCTTATTTTGCTTCCACACACACTCACAGTTCTTGCTGAGTGATTTGACTTTGGACCAAATGCAGACTAAGAACTTTCACAATGCACTCAAAACAAATCATTAGTAGGTGTTAAGTTGGTGTTTCTAAACAGCGTAAAGGTTTAATACTGTTGTAAGCAGCTTTTATGCATAGCTTCCCTAAAAAAAAAGCCACATTCTCAATTCCCAAGAATAATGAAAGGCATTATTGGACTGCTTTGGAATAATACATACTAAAATGAGCTTTCTACAAGCTACTTTAGATGTGACTAATTCAGACTCAGTAAATAAGACTTGATTCCACCAATAGCATTGATTTACTTTATAAAACCTGAAGGAAATAACACAATTATAAATACTTTCTCAGTTTCATAAAATAATTCAGAATTTGAGGTGGTTTTAGCCTTTAAATAAACAGGATCTGACACACCTGACACTGAAATCTCCACTGAGAAGATGTAACATGTCTGATTATTACTGGTCAGTGAGTCCTGATGTAAGAGGTAAATATGTCTATAATGTGACATAACATACCTGGCAGCACATATAAGCTCAGGACGTTATGTAAATAATGAATGAAATTTTAAAGCCCCTCACAAAGAGTGTCTCCTGGTCCAGTCATAGAGCACAGCTAGGACTGAGTTAGCATCAAAACACAAAGAAAGAAAAGCAGCACAGAGGAACACTGTGTCAGCTCCTCGGTATATTGTGCTAGCAGCCACACCAAATGTGTCGACAAACAGGCCGTCGTGATAAAAGCTCCTCCACGACTTTCCATGTGCACCTTCAGTCCAAACAATCTGGTTCGGTTGTGAAAACATGCTTTTAAAAGAATGAAAGAGATCATATCTGTCTGAGCTAACGCTCCACTGAAAGTTTAATTCACTCTGTATTCTTGCTGTTCGCAAAGTGTTTGCACTGCCAAACCCATCGGGACAAAGAAAGACAAACTCATAGGCAGATCATTTAAAAAGGTGTGGACATTTCCTGGGTTTAATCAAATGCTAAAACACACGCACTTGTCCAGACCACACCCATGAGAAGTTCAGTTACTTCAATATTCAAAGCAGCACAGCTTTCCAGGTCAAACAGCTCATTCGCATTGTGTACACAGACCGACCAACAACCCCGTTTCAAAATCACACAGTCACTGAAAAGAGTGCTGGACAAAGAAAAAGAGGCTTTGGTTCACAGGACAAGATGCAGGAGAGATTGAGGGAATGACAGCAATCCTGTAAAAGCTAAAGGCAGCATGACATGAGGAGAAAATAGAGTGCTTACAGGAAATATCTGTGTTTTATGTGTAAATATTGAATCAGCGAAACCCCATCTGTGGCATCACCTGACCTTTCCCACTGATTTGCTGTGTAGTGAATACAAACATTTTACCCGTCTTCTGGGCCTTCAAACTACATTTCTGAGTAGCGGACACACTGCAAACTGCATTTACACGTTGATATTAAAATAGAGAGAGGCATGAAGGTTACATGCATTTTGTTGGAGTACTTTAGAGACTCAGTGGTCACTTGTGCAAAGTGCAAAATCTGCTGCTCATTCTTATTCGAGCGCCGTTGTGGGCTCTGTCTGGACCTGCTGTGATTTAAGATGCCTGCAGGGGCCTGCATTCCCTTTCTCCCTTGTTGCTTTTCTCTGAGCTTAACCTGCTCGTCATCTCAGTGTCGTGCTTTCAAAGAATGAGCGATTAGAGGGATCAAAAGGAAGTCGTGGGTTTGAATCCAGGTATGTTGTCGCTCAACTTCTTTATCTATGATCTGTTAAATCTGCCTCAGAGTTGTTGCTTTATCTGCTCCTTTCTAAATTTCAATCCTAATAACAGCAATAACTCTTCAAATGATTTGATTATTGATCTGTGTAAAACCATACATTTGTTTTTTACCACCAGTAGTGCAATAATGCAGGTAAAAAACTGTAATCTTCCCTGACTGCTGAGAAGTGGGACCAGCTTGTCTTCGGCAGCGTACACAAAACAAGCGGTTGATCACGGGATTTGACTGATGTGTAATTTTGCGGCTCTGGTGCTTTGTCAAAATGTTTATTGTGTAAGCTACTACATGAAAAAAGGTCCAAAATCAGTCAAAAACACTTGCTGTTTGTTGCCATCTGCAACAACTGCAATTTGGTAAACCTCATTTTGTTTCACCACAAAACTGTCAGAGTTGGAGGACAAAGAAATTGCTCTGCTACATTTTAAGCAAATACAATCTTGGACTTGAGGTTTTATATTGGCAAGAGCAAATGATTCATTGTCAGAGCTGGGGAATTTCTTTGTAACTCCAGCTAAATGAGCTACTTGCACAATTATGAGCTGCTTTGGTGTGAACATCCTGGAAGTATAGTAAAAAAAAAGATCCTCCTGGTTGGGGAAGCCAACATCTGGCCAGCTCGGCAAGCCATTGACTCTGTGACATCACTGCCACTTCTGTTTTTCTTGAAGAGCTCAGAATTACGGCAGGAATGTGCTTTACAGACACATTCCTGGCACACGGTTTGTGTTTCAGTACGACTGCATGACTACATGGTTTTATACCGCGCTCTGGGTGAATACTCAATGCTGATTGGCTGCAAGGTGTCCATTAAAAAGTGATATGTGACACTGATAAAAAAAAATTCCAGTCAAGGAGCCTGATTGTTTTAAATGATTGTGCAGACTCCAATGCTAGTTGGTAACCTTGGCAACAGAAACTTAGTACATATGTTAACAGACTTTATTTCAGCGGAAGCTTCTGTGGGCAGAGCGAGTTACCTTGGCAACGCGTCACAGCCTCACAATGACAGCTTTAAAATGGTCCACTTGTGAAAAACTTAACATTATGGTAATAATAGTTGATTTATTATTTATTTACTTCGTAAAGAACCATGGTGTAAGCAGGATAATGCCTTTCAAAGTGTCCATTATCAGAAAATAATGGACTTCACAGAAGAAACGTCCAACGTTGGATAGTTTACACTGCTGCGTTGTCCATTAATTTCTGATAATGAACACCCTGTCGGGCATTATTCCTGACTTACTGCCTTACTGGTAAATAAAATTACAGGTAATAATCAAGGCTTAATGGATGCCAGTCATACAGGAGGTCACTTTCTAAGGTGGGCAAAATCTGCGTCTCTGTGTCC
This sequence comes from Kiunga ballochi, assembly GCA_037177335.1. NCBI lineage: Eukaryota > Metazoa > Chordata > Actinopteri > Atheriniformes > Pseudomugilidae > Kiunga > Kiunga ballochi. Next base: position 12,678,983 of record JBAMIG010000023.1, on the reverse strand, counting down.
GCCCACCCTGACAATACGTACAAAATGTCTCTGCAGAACAGAGAGAACAGGCTCACTGTGAGAAAAGGATCTCATGAGTGAAGGTGTGGTTAAAAGAGTGCAAGTTTCAGGTGCCTCTCAGCACTAATAACAGGCTAACAGTTGACCGGCTGTTCTTTTCAGGATGAAAGGAGCGGGCTAGCAGAGTGAAAATAAGCGGATAAGAGAGGAGAAGGTGCAGAAAATTAATCCAACACAGTAAAAAGTAAAAGATGGAGTAAGGAAATGGAACTAAAACAGTTTTATTCTGTAAAGCAGAAATACGTACGATGGCTGGCACTGTTTCACTCAATGATAAGCATAAGAATTAAACTGACTTACAATAAATAAATCAGAATAAGATGTACTTTTGTGCATTTCTGTCTATTTCTTCTTTTCTCCCCAGACGTTAAATGACGTGAACATCTGTGTCTTTACATTTTAAACAGGAGCACCAGAGTACAGAAGCAGTGTCCGACCAAGAGAATGTTACCTGCTGGTTGTACATACATGGCTACAAATGATACTATTCACAATTTCTGTAATGCTAATAATGTCTTATTTAAATCAGTGTCAGTTGTCCTGCATAGACATAAATCTGCTCTACCATTTAGGTTTGTCAGGCTAGAATAAAAAGATACTTTTCTTTTTGTGAAATGGCTCAGAAACAAGGAGAACAGCAAAATAAAGGGAAAACAACTTAAACAAAAGAGTTTCTAGACAACTAAAAAAAACAAAGCAATTCAAATCAGTTTATCTAAAATAATTTTACAGCGATTCATCTTTAAGGATCTAGATTTATTCATTTAGTCACTGTTATTATTGAACTCTTTTAGTTTTTTTGGAGTAAAAAGACACGGATGCATTGCTCCCATTATGGAGCATTAATTCACATTTTTTAATAACAAACCACACGCTCACTTCTGTACAAAAAGTGAGACACATACCTTAATTTAAAGAAAGAAAGAAAAGCTGCTCTTTATAATGATTCAATAAGAAACCCTATTATTTTGGATGCTACCTGTAGACCTCGCAGTTTCAGACTCGTATGAGTTTCATGCAGCACAAGCACACAGGACACATTATACAGAAGGTATTTATTTACACAAGGGAGGTTTGTTGGTTTAATATTGTAGGTACCGCTCAGCGATTTAAACCCTGTGTGGGCCACATGTTTCTGTTTTTCCCCTATGCATCCAGCTGCTACAGAGCCATATCCAGGCCCAAAATGGACATATGGTGCTGTGGTGTCACATAAAAACGCAGAATAAAGGTTAAAACTTTCTATTTTTCTTTTTGCGTGTTGGTAGATGGAGATTAAAGGCAGATATAATTCCTCCTAAACATCTCTGATAACCAAGAAAAACCATTTCTGTGCATTTAACTGCAGAGACAAACACTGATGTCTTGTTTTGTCCACACTTTTTCTTCATTCCAGGCTGTACGGATTCAGGCTTTGGCCTTGTGGTTTAGCAGGATCAGCCAACTGCAGCAAGCAGGTGTGAGGATTATAAAAATATTATTATAAGACCAAATCACTGTGTGCCCTTTACCTGATTAAGACTGAAGGTCACAACACAGCCACACTGGACAACATATGTCAAAACAGATACTGCTAGCCCATTTTGTATTAAAATATATTGTTTGTGCAACATATCCTTTGCACATTCTACAAGTAATTATGCATTTTATACCACGTGTTAAAGTTAAATCCCACCACATGAGATTTCTATATCACTGACACCAACATGTGGGTTATCAGCTCTATTCCTTCACTGATAAGAGGAAAATGGAAATATTAGAAATTCAGTTTTAAGTTCAATGTTGATGTAGTCAGAAAAGCGAAGGTCAAACTAACCAGATAAGCAGGCTGTTGTAGTGCTTTCAAGATATTCCTGACCAAACCTGTTCTTTAGTCGACCACAATGCTTTGTTCAGATCACTGCATGATCTGTGTGTTTTTAGGATGGATTAGGTACCTTTTATGGACAATGCAAAAAAAGAAAATCCTAAAATTCCTTCACATTGGATAAATGTAAAAGTGTGACACAAGGTAGAAAAAAATTAATGCGAACTTACTTTAAAATAAATTTATTTTCAAGGCTTCAAAAACCTTACATGCCCACCATCCCGCACTTTTTCATGCTGCAACGGGGGCTCTCGTATCCCAGTAGTCTGACATACTGCAGGAAAATGCTGCAGTACTGTACATCAACACGGTTCAAATGTTCAGCTTTTGTTTCAAAAGAACATTAGATAACGTAAAAGGCACAACAATAAAGAACAGACAGACTCACAACAGTATTAAGCGTGGCAGTCTCCATACCTCTGGAATGCTAATGATTAATTTAACACAATTCATTTTGCATTAGTGAACCTATAATACTTCCAGCTAAATAGTGTGCCAGTGTTGTCACAAGGACATTATCTTTCCACTCTGAGGAGGTTATGAGCTAATGCTAGTAGACAGGCCTAAGGTTAAGTATGGCCACAAGCCCCTTAGAGAGGTGCCAAGAGAGACCTGGTGGCCCCATAAGCTTCAGCCCAACAGAGCTCTCTTAGCTCCTCTGTGCAACACAGCTATCCATTGTGTGAGGCTGAAAAAGCGCATTAGCGGCAGAGAAAAGGGCTTTTCCTATGAAACCCCTTGGACAACAAGTAAAGCTCTGCTTGATAATTCAATCACTCTCTGAACTGTGCGGGGTAGAACTGCAGAAGCTCTCACAGCCCTTCCTAAGCACTCTCCTTTTCCTCTTGCTCGTCTCCTCCATTAGGTAACTGTCCTATATTTTACAGATGCCGTCATTCCTGTCGCTTATCAAAGGACAATAGAGGAAAGATGTCTGTGAGAGAGCTCCTGACATTTGAATGTATGCCGCAGTGTGAATTATGGCTTTCTGGAATGGATGCTGCAAAAAGGGCAAAAGAAGATAGAGATGTATTGTGTACATCTATAGCAAGGGGAGTAAAGCGAAGGAGGTCAGAGCAAGAGTACTTTAAAGGAAAGAAAAGAAGGAAAACAGGAGTTATTATCCCTTTACCCTTGTCTTGACTTCCTTGGGGGGCTTTTGAGGAGCACAGGAATAATGCAACTTGTGCTGGCACATCAGAGAGATTTAGATTTTGCCCCGTGTTTACCCATCTTAGGGCTGCCGTGGCTGCTGGCGACAGCCTGCTGGTTTTGAAGTCGTTATGGCCAAACTAATGCTTAAAGCGCTGGCTGCTCAAAATATAACACCATTGCTGCAGAGAAAGCCATTCTCTCTGCTTGTGTGTCAGCCTACGAGTGTGTATTTGCATGTACACGTATGTATATGTGCCAACCGGTGTGAGTGTTTATGTGAGATAGTGTGTGTCCTTGTATTTCCCGATAGTGTGTGTGTTTGAGCTCTTCGAGAATGGAGCCATCCATCGGATTATGGGTAGACAGCTCTTTGAAAAGGAGGGCCTGCATTTGCATAAGCGGCCGTGGAAGGGGGAAAAAAAACCTGCAGAAAGAAAGGAATGACGAAGGAAGAGAGAGGGTAGCGAAAAAATGAAAGAGAAGAGGTGGACCGCTCTTGCCAAGCCACTCAGGGATAAATCCTGTGGTTAGGATAAAGTATTGTGGGCAGGGATTTGGCCTGGGGTCTCCTCAAAGCAAATGGAAAATAATAGACTACAAATAAATTGATGGCATGGTAATGATAGCTCTAAAGTCCCACAGAGGAGACAAAAAGGGATAAGAGAGGGTGAGAGACTGAGATGTGAGGAAGGAGACTGGGGGTTAGCATGTTTGATGAAAGAAAGATGATGGTAGAACTGTGTGATGAAGGGAATAAAAATGGAGAGAAAAGGAAAGGTGGCCAGTGGGCGAATAGAGAAGGTGATGGGTTTTCTTGTTAGAACTCCTGTTAGTAAACCTTTCTGGTGTTTTGGCACAAGATGAGTGCAGATGGGGGCTGCTAAAGTGTGTATGTGTGTGTGTATCCATGTATCCATGCACACTCATCCTTCTGTCACATCTGCACAGGCTCTATGTGATAGACAGTGCTGAACAGATCTGCCTTTTTAGGCTACTTCTTTGTATTGCATGCACAAATCCTCCTTAGCAAACACAGATCTTACCTTTCATCACCACCATCTTTGTTCTCGACAGAGATTTTAATGAAAAACATGCAAACAGGACTTTTATCCTCAAAGGAAACTACTGAAGGCCAGTCTTATTCAGGTAAATAACCAAACACAAGTTCCCAAGCAAAGACACGTGCACACAGCCAATACACAGCCTGCCTATCAGACACAAGATTAAACCAGTTTTCCTTTGCGGAGATGTTACTAAACTATAGTTTAACTGACAATCAAGAGATAATTCAGCACAGCTATGATCCAAAAGCACAAGTTCATCAATATGTTTGGCATCATGAGAACGATTCAGATACTTAAGACATGCAAATTAACTTTATACTTTTTATTCCACAAACTTAATAACTGTGATAAATCTACCAACCTGTCAAGGATCTCAGAATAGCATCAGAGACAACTGCTCCTCTTAAAAATTTAACTAGGAAAGTCCTTGAGCTCATTTTTCAGCCTCGTAGAGCTATGTGGCTAATTAATAAGGTCATTATGATGCTGGTGAATGAGTGCTACGCTGCCGTACTAGATATGTTTTACACACAATGCTTAACAAGGCTGCGTTCTTGCTGAGTATCACACACCTTAAATGACTTTCCATTAATGACAATGAACTCCCCAGAGGAGCTGCTTCTGTGTGTGTATGTGTGTGTCTGAAGTAGCTCACTGAGTGGCACCTGGTAGCCATATAGCTAAGAGGCTTGAGACAATAGATTTATGTGCACTGTGCCCTCACATGTGGGATTGCTGCCAAAGAATAGCACAACACAAGTGCTTCTGACTACCATTACGCTTAACCCTTCCACACAAGCCTTATGAATAAAAAAACTGTCCTTTTGCCACCCATGGAGTATTATGACATGCCTCCTTGAGCGCTGCAGACCACCGAGGCAAAGAGAAACCACCTGTCTATCCAGAAGTCAGCACACACACAAACACTGCCTCGCATTACCATATCTATATTTACTCACTCAGATATTTCACCACAGCATGCTTAATGGGACGGATTACACATATATGCAAACACAACCTCTGTTGAGGTCTGAAAATGTATATTTCCCCTCTTGGTCCAAAAGTACATTCATAAATGCCATTTTACCCCTTAATAAGTCAAAGGAGATGGTGTTCACGTAGTAGCAGCCCTAGGAAATGCTCTTGTAGTGAGCAATTACACTGGCTACAGAAACAAGAGTGCTCTGTGGGGAAAAGCCAATTAGTCCGTGGTGGCAGCAGGTAGCAAGCTGGCCCCATTCATTATGATACCTCATAACACTGTGATTATATATAAGCAGAGTGCTGGACCTGGTGACAGATAGCAGAAGGGTTATGATGAGGAAAATAAATCAGTCATTAGGGTATCACTGCCAGATAGTCCTGTATTCACTGATGTAGTGGTTTGATGGAATTAAGCAAAACACTAACAAAAGTAGTGCCTGTTTATGTTTTAGTGTGTAAATAATAAGGCCCTGTGGAGATTTGGCTGCAGTGAGTGTAGCAGAGCAGCCAATCCATAGTGATAATATTCAGTTAACTAATAAAGCTGCAGGCAATGAATGCTATATCAATATGTGCAACTGATCTGCTCCAGTGAGTACTCTAACCTGATGATTTTCAGATAATGTGATGTGAAGACATAACCCAGGAGGCGAAAGTTGAAGACAGAGATAGTTGTAGGCTTAGATTAACCCTTCTGCTCTGCTTGGTTCAAATAATTGGTCTATTGTGGTTTGCTGAAGGAGGCTGAGGCTGAGGAGCTGGACAGCTATGAGAGAGAGGAGGAGAACAGATAGAAAATATAAATAAGATCAGATTTTAAGTGAAACTTCATTGTTTATTTAACATTTTCAGTTATTCTTTAAGACTTCCCTTTCTTACGTCTTTAAGGTGGGTAACTTATATGATGGTGATATATGTGGGAAACATTTGAGTGGAAGGACTCATCAAGTTGAAACCACCTTTAGAACGGCTGTGTGAGAGTTATTAGGAGAGTTATTATCATGCAAGTTTGGTGTTTGCTCAAATGGATCTTGGCAGTGTAAAATACCTATAATATTCTAACAAGGACACGTGCACTTTATGTACAAGACTCTGGACAGTTTGACACCCAAAGATGTCTCTAAACTCACATTAAAAATGTTTTTATGTCACATCTGAATAATCAGCCACTTCTAAAGGATCAATGTACCCACATTTCATTTATTGCAGTTTTTAGAATATTGTTAGAATATGACAAGAGTCTTTTTTTAAATATACTTTTGAGATATAAAGTAGAACAATGTGGAAAAGCAAACTAAATCATTTTGGATATTTTGATCCATGCAATTATACCACTATGTACACAAATCCTTTACTAGAGACTCGGTCATGTGTGAAATCCATCAAAAACAATCCATCTGACATTTTGTAAATCCTTCCCAATTCAAGCTCTAAACAAATTCCATAAGTCTCTCAGCTCTCCCTTTCCTCTCCGAATGGAAGCTTAGCTGATGTGTGAATTGTAGGAGAAAAGAGCCAAGAGGAACGGAGAGGGATAAATGGAAAAAAGGAAGAGTGAAGAAGGATAGATGAAGTATTGAACTTGTGCTTCTATTGCTTGTGTGCGAGACAGCATGTGTGAATTGTGCCTGCAGTTATCACCGTGTGAGGAGGAGCAGGAGAGAGAGAAAGTGAGCCGGCATGAAGGGCAAAGATTGTGTTTATGTTGTGCATGTGCGCAAGTGTGAGTGTGCACTCGTGCATGTCAGGAAACTGTGGTGTCCCTGGCTCTCCAGTGTTTACAGACAGGAAATGTTTGTCCGGGCAAAAGGGAAGAAATCTTGCCACCCCACATGGCAAACACGAGAGGATACACAAATAGATAGAACAAAACACACACAGAGGCATGCAAAAAGAGAGAGGAAAGAGTTCCAGTCTTTGTGAACATG
>JBAMIG010000023.1:12646376-12669269 GCA_037177335.1 Kiunga ballochi | reverse complement strand
CTTGAATAAGAGAGAAAACATCTTGACATTACATGTGCAAAAAAGAAAATTATTTCTATGACCTCTTCGTGAGTACATGTAATGCAGCACAGTAAAACTAAACATGCATGCAAAAACCTCTGAATGTGTCTTTGCATGAGCAGCACAGCTCAGGAATGTGGTAAACCAGAACAAATGACACCAGGACATCATGGATGAACTCCTGTAAAGCAGGTGGGGTCAGGTCAGACATGTTTGTGTGCCTGTCCCTACTTGTATGGCGTGTATAAAGCCTCTGTGTAAGACAGGTGAAAGGGTGGGTGGCAGCTTTGTACATAGACATGACAAACTTCAGAGAAATGCAGAACAGAATTATGTTTTCAAACTGGACATTTTGCATCCTATGTATAAGTTCAGATTCATAAATTATTCAGAAAAATAAGGGATAATTGGGCAAAAACTATACGCTCCTCGATATATTTCTGCACGTTTAAAATTCTGGTAAGTAAGATGGAGCTCATTTTATGGGATTAGCCGTCTATTAGCATCCATATTTAAAATGACTCATTGCCAAAGTGCTCTCAGCTGACGTTGTCACACAGAGCTGGTGTCGTCGGAGAGTGGATGCAGAAGGGTGGAAATGTATTAGTTTGAAAGCTTTTACAGAGTATTTTAAAGCCCATGGGAGTTGGATATAGTTTTATTTGCTTTTAAAGCCGCTGTCTTTCCTTTTCAGGAACATATAACATCCTATAAATGGCCTCAAAGACATTATATGGGGTTTCATAATAGAGACTCAACCATTACTGTTATAGAGCATAACCTTGATATACCTCCAATGGCATTTTAGTGCAATGATGTAAAATGCATCACCACTGTCAAAAATACATGCCAAACTGACTTAAAGTCAGATATATTTTTCATGTAATACCCAGAAGCCAAGGCACTGCTGTGCTGGGTCTTTGAATGTGGAAGTACACATCTCTGTGAGACCTACAGCATGGAAATGGACCACCTCCTGCAGCATTTTATGCAGCCACTGTAGACTACTGTGAATTATAGGTGGCACATTATTGTTGTGGTGCACCAACATCTTATTCATTATCAGCATCACAGTAAACAGACTAACACAAACAAAATAGCTGCAGAACTGCCAGCTTTGGTTATATTTGTTTGGATGGATCAGACTAGCAAGACCCGAAGGATGCCAAAGTTTTTTCACAGAACTTTTAATTCAGGCTATAGTAGAGTTACATGGAGGTTTTTATAGAACAAACAGGAAGTTGTGTTTAATGAATAAAATGGCAAATTATTTGAAACAAATTGAATTCTCTAATATTTATTATGTTTTATTCATAGCATGAGGATGTTTGATTCTAAGAATTAAAACAAAATGTGATGTTTTCTGCATGCCTGTGGCAGATATCCAGCCTTTAGTGTGGACAGGGGAAGGATCTAACAGTAACCCATCTCCGGCAGAAATAAGGAGAAAAACACACACAGTCAGAGGCACTAAGATCAAACCCACACCACAATGCAAGAAATCAAGGTACCCGGGTATCAGTAATCTCCAACAAACATGGAACGCATAACACCATATTTGCGTAAAGCTGTTTGCACACACCCTGCATGCTCCTTTTCAATACGCACACACACCCATCCTCATGCACAACCGAAAACACGCACCATGTCAAACCACGGTTCCGTTTAAACACAATGAGTGTGTAGACTTATTTTATCCCAGCAGCAGGTGCTGCTCTTTTTATGTCTGTCTGCTACAGACCACAATGGACACAGAGGTGTAATTGAAACAGCTAGGTCAAAGCATAGTGCTATACAGTCAGCTGTTCCCCATTTTACCACATATCTGCTAAAATGCAAACAATAGAATAAACAAATAAACCAGAATGAAAAATCGTGCAAGGAGATTTACTATGCATGGACAGCAGGAAGACTATGGTATAAAAATAAACAAACAAAGAAGTCAGAAGTAGCAGATTATGCTGTGATGCATAGCTCGGGCACAGAATCGTGTCATTAATGAAAATATTTTAAAAGATTTCCAACAGATTCCTCATCTGCGTCTATTTTATGTTAACACACTCAAAGGCTCACAAATAAGGTGATGTGTGGGGGGGCATCTCCTGAGGGAATTTATTCAATTGCTTACAGTGGAAAGCAAAATAAACAAACAATCTGGGTCACTTGGACTTAACTTCCTTTGACATGTAACAGGCAGAAAGAATGAAAGGTTAGAGGTTATGAGACATGAGAGACTGAGATCCGTTTTGACAGCAAACACTAAATTAATAATAAGAAAAAGGCAGCAAATGGCAGCATGAGGTCAGGTTGGACTGGCATACAACACGCAGAACACAGCCACAGGGGACACACATGCAATGCGTGACATACAGCGGCACTCTGATGTGCACATAAATGCATAAACGTGTGCATGTGAATGCACACACAAATCAGCGCTCGAACACAAGGATCCCTCAATGAATACTCATGCAAAGTTTAAAGAGGTCAGGGAGAGAAAGTAAAACAAACAGGAGTTGTTGTCAATGTCACGGAAAACAGTGTGACTTTGACTTTCTAATTAACACAGACAAGGTATAAACACACACACACACACACACATCAACACTCATGATCTATGACCAATTATCCATATGGGTCCTGCTAGTGCGGCATATCTGTGTCAAGAGCAGCTAATGGCAGCTGCAACACACAGTATTGTGTTGCTAATGCTGTTGTGCTGAGTACAACTGGCTACATGTCATGTTACATAAAGCATGATTACATGTGATGGCTTGATGTAGCATGTGTGTGTTAGCTATTCCAGCCCTTCTTAAAGTGCAAGTCGTATTAAAACTGCGTGACACTATTGTACATGCAACTTTGAACACCACAGAGAACTGGTCATTATGGGAATTTTTAGAGCGGTGTGGCTCAGTTTGCACAGCCTAAGGCTGCTAATACAGAAGCACATTAAAGGCAGTATCAGGTCTGTCGCTTCATGATACATGCTGCTACTCTCTATGAAGGCATGTCATTGGAAAAGGCATGATACGGTGCGCCTGCTGTTCTAATGACAGAAACACTTTTCATATTTACGTTTATTTGCAACCATCTGTATCATTTCACCATTTGAGGTTCAGACAGTTGAGTCAAATCTAACTGCAACAGCTTAAACATAAAAACTGCGTCTTCATGGCAGTGGCGAGCTAGCGTTGATGCCAGTCGTTAAACATTATACTTGATTCTGACGCAAACCTGTATAGCTGTGCAGTGGCACACATAATGGAAACCGCTCAAGCGCGATGCATTCAAACTTTTATGAGGACAGCAGCGTGGGTGGATGTGTGCGTCAGAAGGGAGACAGGATATTGTGGCAGCAAATGTGCATGCATGCATATGTGTATGTGTACATGCTATATAGCTCTTTGTGTGTATCTTATAATGGGTGTAGTGGTGTACTACGCATGCATGTGACAAATATGCACTTCCATCAACAAATGTGAATGAGAGGGAGAAACATGCAGCTGTGTCATTAACGTGTTCTAGTCATACATGCATGTCATTTTGTGTGAGTGTGTTCATGTACACCATATTTACTGAACAGTCACCAGCTTAGATGAGTTGAGCTTTGCATAAGCTGTAGACAACATGTGTGGTGAAGTGAAGGGTGTCGAAGGTGCAGAGGAACCCTTTGACATGTTACGAACACAAACACTGAGCAAAGAGGGAAACGTTCGTAAATGCCTTTGCATGGGGTTAGTTATTAACACTTTAATAGGAATTTTACCAAATGTAAAAACTCTCTGCTCCGTTTAATGTTCCTGACAAAAAAAAAGACTAGAAATCTGTTTTTATGGCACTTTATGATGCTAAGGTGACGTTGACAGTTGACCTTTTCCCACATAAAATGTCATCAATTCATGGTTTTATGCAAGGTGACATTTATGTGAGATTTTGTCAGGATTAATAAATGAATAACTGGGTTATGGGTGATTTATTGTGAGGTCAAAATGAGCTTGACTTCACAGTTACGCTCATAATTTCACTATTGTGATGAAGTGAAGAGCTGTGTCAGATTTTCAAACGTACTTTTAAGCCTTTAAGAAAAGTTTTCTTAATAGCAGAAATCCAACCTCATCCAACTACCACCTATAATCACATGCAGGTATAATCAAATAGTGCGTGATCACAAACCAGACTCAGCAGTAAATGCAAATAGATTGCGACATACCGACTGAACTCAGGGTTGCTCATAATGCCAACCTTTTTAAAGAACCTGTTCCAGGTCTCCTGCAATGAAGATGACCTTTTGTTTCTACAGTCAAAACTTTGTAATCTTTTTTATTACAACTCTACTAGTGGAAGATGCAAGTGGTGCTCATCCAAACTGTTTGATCCAGCTTCCACTTGTGCAGTCTTGAAATCGCCAGGATCACAGCGAGCAGATGTACTGTGTGTGAGACGGCAAAAAGTGGGAGCCACTTCTTGAAGGCAGCCAGACTAAAGGGTGCTAAGTGCACATCCGTGGCAGTGCGAATCCTCAGCCGTTTTGCCAAAGCCCCCCATGGGGTGAATCCACTTGTCAGAAAAGCTGGCTGGGTGACATTTATGCTCACCTCATAAAGGTCAACCTTTAATTATCTCAAATGCCAGCAAGCAACACACCTGCAAAAAACCTGAAGATGAGCTGCAAGTGTGTACGTGTGAATCAGAGGAAGAGGGCAGCCTGCTATCCTCACAAAGAGTGGGCCCGAACATAGCTGTCCATGCAGAACTGGACCATCTGCCCGTGTGCATGCATGAACACAGACCTCTAAACACACACTAAAAGCAAGCCTAGACAGATACATACATGCACGCCTGAATAGTGTCAGCTTAAGTCAATATCATCTATAAATAAGGTTGCCTGCTAATGCTTAAGTTCAGAGCACCACAGGAAGACAGTTTGATCTAAAACACCATCAACTTCCGATAGCACTGGGGTAAAAATAGGATGTTTGCACGATAGATAGATAAATTACACATTTAACTATGCAGTAAGGATGTTTGATGTAAACCTTTTCACTAATATCTGATATATCTACTTTGTCCAACTCTTAATATTTGAAACCAATATCAACAGATACAAATATATTTTGCTCCTCCCCCAAAGAAGACAAAAAAAACCAAAATAATTTCAGGTAAAAAAGATATAATTTGATGCTTATAGACACTTTAAAATAACTTAAAGCTCCTTATCCTGCAAGCGATGACAGGGTTTGATGCCACAGCCACAGGGTTTATTGGAGGTTTTGTCCAAAAGACAAAAGATCTAAAAACTATACGTGATATCTCTTATATCTGGTCGTTTTTTAATTAAAGAAGACTTTGCTGAAGAGTTTGATACGTAACATGTATGTGCTGTTTGGAAGTCGTCTTTAAAAAAACTCACTATTTAATATTGGTCGATAACCTTGGTATGGACATCTCTACTGCTCACTATTTCTACTAAATATGGAGCTTCAGCCTTTGACAGAATAGAAAGATTTCCTTTGATCACATAAAGAAAGCATTCAGTCTGACTAGTGAGGATGACTTATGAAGGTAAGTTATTTCAGGTAGGAATGCAGTCAGAGACCAAACAAAAGGCAAACTTGGGCCAACTATGACATGCAGTGTTTGTCTTTGAGCTACTCACTGTAGCTATTCAGCTTGGTCAATATTTGCAGGGGGCTATGGTAACAGAAAGGTCCCATACCCGCATACACACTCTCCTACGTGACTAACAGTTAGCTTCACACATGCATAAAACAACAAATCTTCCCAGACAATCCTTCTTGTGCTCGAAGGGGGTCGGAGAAAGAGAGACAAAGAGCTACAGATCATCATTGTGGACGGCGTGCAGCGAGCTCCTTGTTTCTGGGTTTTTTCTGGCATTTTTCTCCCTCACTGTGAAAACACGAAGGGCTGGACCCTATTGTTTACACAGCTGGCTCCATGGAAAGGATTGCTTAATATGAAATATGAAGAGAGTGGAGAGGGGAGAGAGAGGACTGGGGAGAAAAGCAGGAAGGGAGCCAAGTAAGAGGAGAGCAGAGGTGGTGGTGGTGGGGGAAACAGGCAATCGGAGGGAGAGAGCAAACTGTCAAGTGTACTCTGGAATGGGAAGTAATTCAGACAAAAGGAAAACAAGGACAAAACGCACTGTGGCACTGCTGAATTAGAAAGAGGAGACCAGGGAGACAACTAAACGAGGAGCAAAGAGTAAACAGAACATGGAGCAGAAGGCCTTGAGGCTTCAGTGGTGATGAAGTCATGCCTCCTGTGGTCTGGGTCTGCAGCACATGTTATTCTTGCTCATAATCACAAGTTGCTTCCACTTATTCAACCCGATGTCAGCAACGATCTGGCAGTGTCTTGATAATCCCCGTCATGTAGCTCTGTCAGAAATCTCTTTTCTTTTTCATCCTGATATATGGATTTAAAAACAGTAGGACTGCTTTTGTCTTCCTCACCATGCAATCTATGTCCAGCAACATTACACAGCCTGGGTTGCTCAGCTGGTCCCGCTTAATAAACCTCCGTAGAAGGACCCATCTCTATCATTATCAGTTTCCTCACCAATTTCAATTAGATTATCACAGGCTTGCATTGCTAGAACAGCCTATGACGAGTGATCAACATGGTTATGTAATGTAACTGGAAGGGTTTCCAGCAACAAATAGGAGTAAACTTCTAGAAAAGCACAATAAAAAAATCAAATCAACAATTTTAATGGACTGAAGTAGCAAACCTAAAGAATTTTCTATTACGCCAGTATTCCTTTATATTTTATCAATAATTTAATATATTACATTGAGGATTTGAAGGTTTACTCATGAACAACAATGGAAACGGTCAAATAAGGTTAGATTGTACTCAAAGGGTTTTTTTTGTGTACAAAAAGAAAACGTTCAAAACAATCTTCGCTTTTTATGATGTTTACATCCATCCAAATTTAATTGGCTTCTATTCCGACCAAAAAAGCAAAAAACATTGCTGAATGGAAGATGTACTTAGTACTGAGTACTATTCTGGCTCAACACAACACAATTTCCTTTCAAGGTTGAGGGGCTGAATGAGTCCAAAGCACACAATCAAGCATAAGTTCATGTATTAGCTTGTGTGTGAAAGACAGAGTGGGTTTGCTCCATTAGTCTACCTCAAACCCTAATCCAGGTGGTGGAAGAGGTCCAACACAAATTAGGTCCCTCCTGACAAGCATTCACGTGTACATGTACACACTGCACCTCTACTGGCAAAACACTTAAGCCGTCATTCCTCATATGTATAAAAATAAATCATATATGTGCGCACACTTTTGCATCGCTCTTGTTTCATAAGAAAACAGAACGCAGCTGCTTTAAGAGGATGTTTCATTTCTCCGGCAAACATGTTTTGTTTTTTTTTTGTTGTGTTTTTGTGTGTCGGAGCCCTTCAGCTTGTGTCATCTTTGTGTACCTATCCAGGATATGTGTCTGACAATGTTTTACAAAACACTTCAACGCGGAAGATCCAGTGACACAAGAGCAAATGACGCACTGAAGTGCAGGGCCCCTTCCTGTTTGCACTGCCATTTGCCAGCCGGGGGATCAAACAAGACCTTTTAAGAATGGGTGTGTTACTCTTAAGTGCAGCAAAAAACTTCCACAAAAACAGCATATTTAAACAAATACAGTACATAAAGTACATTGACTTTAAAAGGTAGATGTAAGAATGAATTATTTCTGCACAGGTTATATTCTATTTATAGAATTTATGCATATAGCGTGTGCTTGTATGTTTGTTGAGTAGAAAGCCAGCTTAATTGCACACCGGTGGAAGGTTATTAAGAAAAGGTTGGAGAGTTCATGAGTTTGTACCAGTGGTAAAGCACTTTACAGCACATTAGAATAAAATAAGCCGAAGACAGAGGCCTGTGTGTTTCACATAAAATTGTTGTTAGCATCTTTGCACAGTGAGGAAAAGAACAGCCACATAGAAACATATGCAACAATGAAAAGAAACAAATGCCAGAGCCACTGCTACTTGTGCTGTCCTTCATAAAGAGCAGCAGCAACCTCACACAACAAGAGAGACAGACATGTTTGTGCAGACATGTCAATATGTGCTGATATTTTCTATGTCAGCATGTATGCTACTGTTTACATAAGTCACATTGCAGCACCCAGAGATGCAACTCTGTGTGTCGTGTTGCTGTTCCAATTTATTAACCCCGAGGAAACTAAATCCTGCACTCCCCCCCACCCCTGTGAGTAATTCTTTTCCTTTAGAGAAAATGCATATTTCTATAGCTCACCATTGCTTCCATCTACTAAGCAGGCGGGTCATCAGTAGAAATATGTGGGTCAGAATGAGATCACTTAGAGCACTGCCACTATGCATTTGTGTGTGCATTCATGTGTGTTAATGCCTATATAAAACAGTGGGTTGGGTTATGTGGGTCAAGCTAGACACAGATGAATACAACAAAGTGGAGGTCAACAGCTACGACCTTCGCATGCAGTATGCGTGTGTGTGTGCGTGTGTGTGTGAGAGAGAGAGCGACTGTGCAGGCCAGAGGTCACTACAGAAATACCAAAGCTGCAAGATTAAGAACATAAATCAGCCAAATGCACGCACAATGAATTGTGTATGTAAATCCATGGGCCATCTGGAAGCATGTGAGACTAAGTATAAATGTAAAAACAACAGCTGGATTCTGTTTAGTGGTATACACTATGCCTAGTATTAGGGTTAATGCCAAGAATGACCCTATAGGTTTATTCTTTGCATGAGCATCTCCAAATAAGCAGGTAAGATGCAAAAAGAATATAAAAAACATAAAAAAACAACATTAATAACAGATCTCCAGTGAAAAAAAACTCAGCTGTTTAAATGCTCTGAATCAATCTTTTCCATCTTTACATGTAGGGAAACCTAATTCTATAAGGATTTGTTTCTCCAATGTGTCAGTATTATTTATGTATTCAACAGCAGCTTTTCTGCTAAAGGATCACTGAAAGCTACATACAGTACATATTGTTTCTGTGTTTCTAAATTCTCTGCTTAAGAAATGTTCAAATCATTTCAATCATGTAGTTTCCACACAGTCTTCCAGCTCCGGGAGAGAAATCCCAAACTAACATGTAGCATTTATTTATTGTTGGAAAGGCACATTGTTGTTACTTTACTTTGTCATGTTATATAAATAATCCAATTTCAAGATCTTACGACCATTAATGAAGGGTTTATATGGCTTTATGCATAAATAGTGTAGGCAAATAAATTAATGCAAAATAATTATAAAATCTTTATTTCTTTGACAATAATCGTAACAAAAAAAAACGACTTAAAATCCCAAAACTTGTGACTTAACAGCTTATTGCAAGTTACTTTTAGGATCAGGATATCCCACAATAGATCAAAAGTATGATATACATTAATGAAGATTAATGTAGTGTTGCCAGAACCTTTTGGTATGTGACATTTCAAAAGCTGGGTGTAGTGTGCGGGGTATTTCACATGTCCTTGAGTTGCAAACCGCTTCCCCAAACAGTTTCTCTTCAAACTTCTCTCATAAGGTTTCAGTTTAGTAAAACTAAGATATCCGTGACAGCAGAATCCAGAATCTGTGGCCAAAGGACAAGACCCTGGCAACAGGAGGTTTACACGTGTAATCTGAGTAAATATTGACCAGTCACATCTGCTCAGACTTTGATTGTATGAAAGTTAGCAGTAGTGTAGAGAAGACACTGGCTGAAACAGATTCTGCTGTCAACCAAGGATGATCTAGTTTGTTTTTTTTTGTTAAAGCAATGGTTTATGTATAGGACTCCACACTTCATTCTGCTGTCAACGTGTATGCACCTCTACATAGGAAGCATTTTCATGTAGGGCCTCAGCTTGTAATGGCATAAACGTGTATGGTGCTGTTACTTAAGGCGAACTCCACTTTCACACACACACACACACACACACTTTTTATTTTTGATGCCGCAAATACCAACCATATTCCATACTCTCTTCCCTACCTTGCTTTTCAGGAGTCATAAAATCCCATTTAAAAATGCATGGGCTCTATACGCTGCCTGGTCCATCTATTAAGCGCGTTATAGCAGAGCTGCTCATTGCTGGCGATGGCGGTCAGGGAATGCTGCTTTCCATTAGAAACAAAGAGAAAGGAGGAGGAAGGAGGATGAGGAATGAGAAAGAAAAACAGAATTAGCTAATTTTTCTCTGCAATCCGACGGCTGGGTGTTTTGGCATGTGGAGGAGTGGGAGGTAGTGACATCAACACAGAACGTCTGCATAAAAGATGCACATCTGCATTGATGGGAATGTGCAAAAGCGTGTTCTGTGCTTGTGCACACGTGCAGTTCACACACCTGAGTGTGAGCCCGTGGCTGAGGCAGAAACAAATTGATTTAAGTGTTTCTGGAGGATATTTTCCCAGTGTCCTTTGACAGTGGCCAGATGACTATTGATTGGTTAATTGATTGATTGACATGCAGTCCGCAGTGAGACAGCAGCATCATCAGTCTTCTGATGAACGCTGCTGTCAGCTTTACTTAACGGGAGGTTTTGTGCTGATGAGTGATAACCCACATCTGTACAATGGTTACAAATGCATTTTAGCCACTCTTAAACTTTACCATTGCACATTTGTGCAAATTTTTATAAAAATGGATCTTTAAAATTTGATAAAGCATAAACTATGACCATTTCGTCTGCCTCTTCTTTAACCCCCCCCCCCACACACACACACCTCGTACACGTCAAAGTGTCCTTGAGCACACTGCTAAACATCAACCCACGCTTGATAAGAGCATCTGTTTAATGACTTTAAATTAAAATGTAAATGAGCTTTAAATGGTTTGGACGAGACTTCAATGTGCCAGCTCGCATGAATTTTTGCGGAACCACCCCCCCTCTGAGTGTGAGTATAAGTCAAACATAGACATTGAAAATTAATGAGCTTTCACCTGAAGATGTGGTGACACTCAGGAACAGGGCTTCTGTCCTTTTAATGGACCATCCAGACAATGCCTGTGGTATTTCAATTAGCAGACAATGGGATGACATGGAATAATGACATATAGGAAGTGTTGAGTGATCTGCATGAATGAGGCCGTAAGTACACCACCAATCCCTTAAATGGACCATTGTGGTGTGGTAGAGACAATAGGAGTTAATAGGAAAATGTAAAATTATGATGTAGTCTCAGTCTAAGGGGGGCGAGTGACACCTGGGAATAAAGCTGTTACATCTTAATGCACTGTTGCCACCAGGATGAATCAGCTCTGCATATTAGAGGTGGTAACCATCTGAAGGTTGCTAATAGCATCCCCTGTCAGTCTCACATTAACCTTGAGAGTAGCCAGGGGATTGCGTTAGCCCCTCTGACCTCTTTCTTTCCCCTTTTCACACTCACAAACAGTCCCTGTCATGTGCACATGCATGACTAAAGGGCAACTTGGTGTGTATGTGTGCACACAGGTCTATCCCTCTTCCTGTGTCTTACAAGCACCATCAGTGGGATTAAATCAGTCCATCACGGGCGGCTGTAACACCATAGAAGCTGTCAGGGCTGATGTGAAATCAACTAAAGCGCTTTTGTTGCCTCAAGTGTTTAGACTGACTGATAATGACACCTCCCAAGCTAATTTTGTTTACGTGCACTTTCACATCAGATCACAGCTAAATATCTATCAACATTTCATTTATAAGACTCAGAGGCATCTTACTACGTATATGTGAGGAAATTCATGCACATTGGAACCAAATGAGTTCAGAGGGCACCTTTGCATTTTGGAAATACAAGTTAAAAGGATATTTTATATCATGTTTTACGGCATATAGGGGGGTTTTTTAAGAGTATCAGTTGAAATGCCTTGATGAATTTACATCAAATCAATCTGTTCAAAAGCAGATAATGTAAGTAAATATAGTTAGATAAATCGAGACATGAAACGGTCAAAGCAATGCAGCTGGAAATTCTGCTTTGAGTCCTGTTTTAAACTTTGAACTGTACTCAAGCCTACAAGGCTCTGCTCATGTGTTTTCTATTTCCTTTTATTGGCAGAAGACAAGAGCAAAAAAGATAAAGTGAGACCAACCTGAAAACAGAGACGCAGCATGAGCAGCAAAACAAAGCAACACTTCTTAGAATAAGATATTGGAGATAATGGGATGCAACCAGTGTTGAATTACTGAAAGCAGCTAAACACCCAAAACTCCCAAGCAAGAACCGATCTCTAACATGAGATGGGTATGACAAACTATCATTCTTCTGTAAGGGAGGATACCAGAACAGCTGCTCCAGAGATGGTTTGGAAACAATGCCTTATTTAGGACCAGTTATTTTCTGTTTTATCTGCTAAAAGCAACTGGTCAAAAACCAATACATAATTATTCCCATCCCACTAGTTGTTGGACTTTTATGTGTAATATGTTGAACTGATATGTCCGGACATAAAAATAAAGCAAAGCCTTAAAAATGACCGGCGTTGCAGATTTTGTTACAGAATATTTCTCTACAGGCATAGACATGGAGACCAACAAAAAGAGACAGAGAGCTAATTATAAAATCATAACCAATAATCACTATTTTCAGATGTAGAGCAAAGTGTTGTAATTGATTTTGCACCACATGACATGATGTCAAACAACAGCCTCAGGTCTGCCTATTTACAGCTAATATTTGACTAAAACAAAAAATTTAAAGCAGTATTACCCAGTGGGGATTTTACACTTGCAGACCCATTCAACATGAGTTAGTGTTATTCTTTATTAAATATTTTGGTGCAAAGAGGAATTCTGGTGCTGTATAATACAGCAAGTCTGTGTGACATTTGCTGCTTGATCAAAATAAGAGGTGAAAGTCCTGGATGTTATTTCCAATATGGGATTTAATGACCAAATAAAAAAAACGATGCAAAGAGACTCTGATGCATTTTACCAGCTATGAGTCTGACCTTCCCATTCTATGTTAAGCTTATGTGAAGGATAAACATTATTTGGTCCCGGCTCTGACAGAAGGTGTTTTGGGTATTAATTGATCAGATGAAAGTCATCACAACGATTACGTGTCCTGGGATTGTAAAAGAAAAAATAAATGCGGATGCATTAAAATACTGATGTGGAACAAAAAAAGTAAAGCACCTGAACATCCATAGTTGCATGTAAAACCTGACCCTCCAGATTAAAAGCAAAAACATAGAAACACGTTGGCTTCCAAAACATTAAACTAGAATATTCTGGAAACAAACCCTGTTAGCTGTTTCCACTTAGAAACATTGAAAATCACCCAGGTAGAATTACTGCCTACCACCACACAGAATATACGGACATCTCTATCACTTTGCTACAAATATACCACTACAGGTACTTTTCTGTGCAATACTGGGAAACGTATGGAAGCATAAATAAATCCTTTTTTGGTCTGATGTTTGTTTTTAAACTCTTTCAATTACCCTTGGGCTCCATAGTCGAACCTAATTGTCAACCCATCTTCTGCTTTTCCATTTGACTGTCCTCACACACACTGGGCTTATGGTAGTGCAAAAAGCTTTTAAAAGCTAACATTTGTGCTTGAGTGGCCAGAACACTGTATGTACCTCTACCCATCTCCGCATCCAGTCCACTTCTACTCTTACTGTGACAGCACTGGAGGGATATTTATAGAAAGCTGCTGACAATATCCCATCCCCAAACGGGTGTAATCGTATTATGCTGGAGGTGCTAAAAGCCTTAAGTTGGGAAAGCACATCATTGGAGAAAAAGAACTGAGACACACAAGCATCTTTCCCCCTGTGAGTCTCATGAGCAAGAAGCTTAAAGGCACACTGGGAGGAGCAGATAAAGAGAGACATATATACAACCTCAGCATGTGAAGGAGAAAGATGGAGAAAAATATAAGGAGGTGCTTCTTGACAAGTCAGGAGGCAACAAGAAAGGATGAGAGGCAAATTATTCCTAGTTAATAGCATTAGATTGTTGTTGGAGGGTGTGGTGATGGCACAGTTTAGAAGCTCGATGCCCGTCGGTATCTGCAGCTCCAAAACTCCTACTGGCCGTGGCGATGATAGATGAAAGACTGAAGTTTAATCAGAATGGCGCCTGGAGCATTTTCAGGGAGGTAAACAGGTTAATCAGTCAAGCCCTCCTTCCATCCTCCCTCTCTCTTTCTCCTCTACTCTTTCCTCTGCACATGACTACTTCTGACACAGGCTCGCCATTTGTCTATTTCCCATCAGCACCTCGCCCTTTTCTTTTCCTCCCCAACCAACTCTCCTCATTCCCCTACCTTACGTTGGGGAAAAAAGGCAAACACCCCCCCCCCCCACCTCACCCCCACCCGCAGCTTATACTATCAGGCATATCCCACAATCACATGAAGACGAACTTCAAAGCGTTCCACCGTCCCATCTAATATCTCCCAGCATCCTCCACCTTAAACTATGAGGTGGGAGGAGTGCTTTCCTGTTTTATTGCTCTTCAATCAGTGAGCATCATGGGTGGTGGATAGCTAGTGATCGTTCCTCATCTGAAAGAAAGCCCTGAAATAGGCATGTCCAAATCAAAATCCGCTGAGGCAGAGATGGGAACAAATATAGCAAAAGTAGTTGATTATTGTCCACTATTTCTATCATACTAAATGTTTTCCTGGCTTTTAAAGAGAGAACAAGGCATGCATTACAGCTTGCACAATACGCTGAACTGTGTCCAGATGACAACATGCCTGACCATCGGACCTTTTAAAACAAGTTACAACTATAAGAGGAAGACCAGCAATAAGAATTCCCACCACAAGTTTACAACCTAAGCCACATTCGCTGTTCCTTTCCGTTCCTCTCAAGCACAATTAAACTCTCCCAAGAAACATTTCATTAACCAGTTTTAGCTAGCCAAGTGTGAGCCATTTGAAGCCATGGCTGCTTCTGCACAGAGACTCCTCAACCACACTGCCTTTAGGAAGATACTGCAACGTGGGAGGCAAGACCATACTGTGTTGTCTGCAACTGCACCACAGACTTTGCTTTGCAAATAACAAGGACTGCAATCTGCCAAAATAAACTTCACACACAGTTTCTGCTTATTTATCCATCTCGTTTGGAATAAATATTTTTCTGCTCACATTAATCCAGGACCAGGATATTGCAAAAGGTTGCTCATTGTGCAACATGAAGAAACACACTTATCAGGAGGCCTTGAAGAGGAGAAAAGGAGGGAATGTTTATTTTTGGTGAGGGGTGGAGGGGGGGTGTTCATGTACAAGTTTAATGCTGGGAATTCTTTTTTTTTTATCCGTTTCCCTACTACACACCTACGCTTTTTAACAAAGACTTCAATAAGCTCACACTGTTGTAAAGAACTCATCTTGCAGCTGGAACAATAAAAGCAAACACCTCAGACGGAGAAATGAAGCTATTAATGATAGATCAGTGCAGAACTCAAGGTGGCAGCAACAGAGGAGGAGCATAACATCGCTAGCATTGCCTTTAGAGATAATTACTGCAAGTAGAAAGCTGCGTAGGAGTTAAGAGAAAGGAAGACCGAAAAGTGCCCAGAGGTATTTGTTATGTTGTGTGGAAAAAGGAACTAAAACACACATATAGGCATACAGAGGCAGACTGTAAGAAAGAGTCAGAGAGCATATGTATGCCATATGCACAAAATGTGTAGAGAACATTCACACACATCACCCTAAAGCCTTGGAGGAGGTGTGGGCGGGGACCCCATGTAACTTTGTATCATCTCATGCATTTACAAGGGATTTCATAACATGTGAAAATGAAATGCTACACACATTGCTGCAGTCTCCCATTACCAGTGGATTAGTGCTGCCAACTCCTGACACCACTTCGCCACTTGTTTTCTCCCCCAAGGCCTCTCTCCACTTCCCTGCATTCAGTACGCATAAAGTTTTTTTCATTTTTTTTTGTCTGTGAGTGTTTTGCTCTTAAAGAAGCGGTGGTCAAAGGAAGTTATAGATCTACCCTGAACGTGAAAGCACTGCGCCTTTGCAGCCGATGGCGGGAACACTATTCAACGAGAACTTTCCACCAGGTGTGCCGTGGTGCGTTTCAGCATCCCATAAGTAGCTCTCTGCTTCCAAAGATGTTTCTGCTCTAGTTTCTTTGTATAAAAACTTTCTGTCTTAACGGCGTAATAATGCTTGGCGGAAGAATCCTGCGTGAGCAGCCGCACACCTGGAATAGATTTAGCCAAATAAATAGAAGAATTACACAGAAATATGGAGACGGAGCTTCCTGTGGATCTAAATCAATGTCTCCAAACAAAAAAAGATGAGCAACAGAGAGCGTACTTCTTGCCTCACTTGCAAAACATTAACACTCTCACGATACACCATCCTAAGCCATGGTACAGAGTTAGTAAGTCTAAATTAGTGAATACAGGTAAAAAGAGTGGAGTTACAGTGGCCTGAGAAAAATGGGACAAGTAAAAAAGACAAAATCAATTTGGATAAAGAGGCAGAACAGGAAGTAGAGATTTCCAAAGAGGAAAATAGGCATGAACATGATGGTAACAGAGAGGTACATCAGTAGATAAGGGATAAAAACTAAGGGTTGGGGGAAAAGGGGACATGATGGAGGGAAGGGGAGAAGAAGATGCACCTTGTCAAAAAGATTGAGAGTGCAAAGAAGAAAATGAACATGCAAGGAGAAACAGAGAGGAATGCAGAATGAACGAAGGCTGAGCGTGAGGGGGGATGAGAGGATTCCTTATTTTCCTCCATCTCAATTTGCACAAAACTTTCATTACCACCAATTTGGGCTCGGAGCCGTAGGCTGGACCATTAGGCGAGCCCGGCATCAATCAGCTTAATCTCCCTCCCAGGCCGTTAAATTACAGCACCCAGTTGCTTATTAAAATTTGTCGCCCCTCTCCCAACACCAGGAGCTCCTGGAGATTATACAGGGCCCCATCAGACAAATGTGTTCCAGCGAAAAGAAGGAAGGAGGGTGAAAGGAAGGAAGTACAGTCATGGTGGGAGGGGGAAACGGAAAACGCATTTGCTGCGACAGAGCAAATCAGAGGGAGAAAGAGGGAGAGAGAGAGAGAGAGGGGGGGGGGAATATCATCTGGTTTGATTTATACGCTCCTGTAGATCTGGTGTGCACACACTGACACTTATACGTCCCATATACACCCGCATGTGCCCACATCCCCCCAAATACAGTTTTCCATTCCATTCACACACACACACACACACACACACACACATACAGATATAGAGAATGCAGGATTTGCAACTCCTCCCACTCCACACTCAATCAAACCAGCAGCCAGATAAGACGCATGATGAATGGTGTAATAGCATGCGGCGGCAGGGTAATGCTGCATCGCACTGGGTTTGGGCTCAGACGGGGTGGGTTACTGGCGAGTGGGTGATTAGCCTGTAGGATTTATTGTTATTGCCCATCTTATTAAAAAAAATACTAAGACTGTATAACACATCCTGCTCCAGAGGAGAGCCCTTCACTCTGGATGGATGAGCGGACACCTGGGCTACACCTTTATGGATTAATGTAGTGGAGCACCATGACGTCTGCACAGTCTGCTTGAGCCAAACATGGATGTGGTCGAGTGGAAAAAAGGAGGCTAAAATGCTGTGCGTTTCCGACAACTCGCACTGACTCACTGCTGGTGATGTTGAACATCAGAGGGGAAAAGAATAGAGAAAGCAATGGAGTGGATACTCACCTCAAGCAATACTGTTACTGGATACGATGCGTTCTACAGATAAAGAACCTCAGCAGGAACCTTAGCTGTTCCCTAACACCTCACTTCTGAGATACCAGCTACCATTAGAGTAACCAGACAACCTTGATTTTAGGTTTTAGTTTTGTGGTGTGTCTCCTTATAACACACAGTCTTCTGGTCATAATTATACTCAAAATTCATTTTAGTTCATTACAAAAAGAGAAGGTATTTACATGCGGCACCATGTCTTCTCAAGCCATCACATCCACTCGGTTGCACCGTGTATTCTGATCTTTTTGGCACTGGATGGATGCAATATCGGCTTTCTGTGTGTCTCCAGTGGAGAAAAACCACTGAGCCACTTCACAGAGCATGTTTTGTTCGTTTTTCAAGGTTGATACACATATTGCTAGCTTCTTGCATGGGGAAAAAGAAAGTTAAAGGGTCTGAAAGGTCAGTAATTTAACAACCGAAACATGTCAGCAACAATGTAAAATACACTGGAGATTTGGCCAAATGGTGGAAAAGCACAGAGTCTTTAAATGCTGTGCTAAAGAGAAAAAAAGCAATAGTCAGCTACATCTGCTGTAAGGTCCTCAGCAGCTCATGTTCTCCTTATATAAATATTTCAGACTTCAGCCATGCTCAAAAAGATCTGCTTAATAATTGACAAAAACAACTACAAAAAACATAACTGAAATGTGTAAAAATCAATGTGAATTTTCACTGTTTTTTAAATATTGAAGATAAAATCATTACCTGGAGTAATGAAAAAATAAAGAAGCAAAAAAAAACCTTTTTGTTGAATAAACAAGTTGCAAAAGGCAAAGTTTCAATTTTCAGCATGAAAAAATCCAACTTGAATGTAAATGTATTGCAGGTAAGTTTTTCTGAACCTAAAGATGGACACAGCCATACAAGCTTCCTCCCTCTCTTTCATAATGCTCATACACACATTTAAACCACACACACAAATTAAATACATACAAACTTGTCTCTGAAGCTGTATCGGTGATAATCTCCACACACAATTTATTAAAACTATTAGCTGTACGCATTACGGTAAATCCTCTACAAATTCAGGCATTGAACTCGTTCACCACAGAGACACACGTACTGAAATTACTGCACACACCCAACAACCCAACTGGTGAGAGTACAGCAACTGCAAACAGTGTGGGTGTACACGGAGTGTGTCCACTGTCAACACATACTGCCAGAGAAACCATCACAGAGAAAACCACACATGTACATACAGAGTCACAAAGCTCGCTCACCTGTTATACAGAAAAGAAGTAAAGTGGTTGCTTTGTTTAAAACTCAAAGTAGCATATTAAAGAAGCATGGGGTGGTGGGGGTCCGAATCAGAGTCTGAATCTCTGATGTAGTGCTGTTGACTCAGTGGACTTTGTTTCAATATATACAGCTCAGCGTATGACAGTTACTGCTGTTGTTACTGCTGCGTGTGATTTATAAAGTGAGTTCGGGTTGAGATCTACGGCTGAGGAAGAGTGTGCATCTTCCAAACTTGTTTATCGGCTGCCCCGTGTGTTGCTGCTCAGACTAATGGTGTTCTGTTTGGACAACCGAGTTTCTGACTGGTGGACTACCTGCATCAATTGCTTGAACTGACCCTTCTTTTGAGACCTAAACAGAAAAATATAGAGGAAGATTATGAAGAAAAACATAGGAGGGGAGAAAAGTGAGAAATGAGAGAGGAATAGAGTGTAAAAAAAACCACATTAGCTTAAATGAAAGTTTATTAGCTGTATCAGTCAGTCTAGTCAGATTGGGTTAGGAGTTTTGCTTCAGGCTCTCCATTCCTCTTTTCTATCTTATTTTACTCTTAATCTCCTCCTTCTGCCTTTGTGTGTATTTGTAAAGGGAGGGGTTTCAAAGGGTAGGCAGGCATGACGGGAAAACATTAGGTTGCTGGCGACTAGCCTGTACACCAGCCAGTAATTGGCTTGGGTAATGGTCATGTCCAGACAAATAGTGTAGGCCCTAACTGTGTTAAGAGCAACCGACCGCCCCGCCTGTATTCACAGCACAAGAAGCAGCTCGGTCCAGAAAAGCTGCAGCGACTGTGCTGCATGTGTTAATGTATAATACTTACAAAACATGATTTACTGAGGCACAACACCCCCTCAACTCGTTCCAATGTGTTCTGCATGGCCTGCAAGTGTGATTCATGGCTTTCTTGCATGCTCTGGGAGGAGACTATGCTGTGACCGGGAGGGGAAAGTGGCAGCAAATGCCTCGTGCATTTCAAGAGACAAACATGACCTCTAAGGAAGTGATGAACAGTACAGAATAGAAAAGAGGGATAAACAGAAGGACTAATATATAGTGAGAAATAGGGAGTAAAAGAATAAAGGCCAATTTTTCATCCTTCCCTCCCTCTGCTCTGCGTCACTTTCACTTCTGTCTGATGGCAAGCTGAGCCTCTAATGTCCATTGTGTCTGGATTGGTTGCTAATGCACACAAGTCCACTGGTGTGTGTATGCATGGTCATGCTGCGGTCAGGCTTTCTCTTGAGATTATTTTGGCAAAAATGAGACATAAATGCTCCTACCGTAGCTACGCAAGTTAAATAATGTGAATGCTGTATATGGATAAAAGTGTTTGTGTGTGTACGTGTGTGTGTTTTTGTTATGGCAGCCCCACAGCCATCCAGCTATCATCTCTTGCCAGACAGGCCTCACCAAGCCATCCCAGCTGGATAATGAGATCCATTATGATTTACGTGCCAAGAGGACAGCCAGACTGAACAAAGACATGCAAAGACACACACATTTTACACATTGTATTATACACACACAGGCTATATATATATATATATATATATATATATATATACATATGTCAGCATGTGGGCTCCATATCTTGTACAGTATGTGCTGATGTGTGTGCTGCCACCGTTTCATATTTCACTTTTTTACCATATGTGTGTGTGAATGTGTGTGTGTGTGTTAGCTATGTTAGTTGCCTGTAGGGCATCTTGCAGTGGGTCCTCTTTCAGTCTGAAACTAAAGAACTTTGAATATTTCTTTCTCACCATCCTTATTTCTTACTCACACTTTCCTTCCTCCTCTGCATCTCACCTGACAACGTACACTCAGGGAAAGATAATGAACCCTGAGTACAGCACACACAAGTACACACTCACACACTACTTTTAGGGTGAGCAGGCAGAAAGCAAAAGGTGAATTTTTCAACTGCATCGGGAAAGGGGGAAAAAGGAGAGACCACACATTCTCTTCCTGATTGATCAGTACCTCTGTAGCAGACTGTAGCTACCCAGGAATGTCTTCCAAGATATATGTGCTTTGTGTGCAAACCTGAGCTGGGATTTGTTAGTGGAGAGCTTGGGTAGCTGTCAAACACATAGTGGAAAAAAGATAAGCTCTCTGCTTTATTTGACTTTTTGGAAATTGGGGTGTTTAGCAGAAAAAGGATCAAATCAGACGTGGATGGCTGCTCGGGAAGGAGAAGCCGAGGGTGCCTGCTTTTATAACCAATAATAAATTCTCACAGTTTCTTGTGACACATGTGAATCCATGATCATGTTAGCACCAATTTTGCCTGGCTTCAAGCTCTGCAAGCATGGACAGAAATACTGGCAGTTATTAGTGGCAACTGAATCTCCTTAAGAGGTTAGTGCAGACACTTACAGCATCATTTTACCAACTGGCTCCACTTTGCTGATCTGATTTGTTGAAGATAGCCTGTGCTAGTTGGTACCAAACAAATGGTTCATTCACTTATGCAGCACTTTTTTTTCTCAGATGGCTGAGAGATGAACTGCATGAAACTTAGAATCATCAGTCTGCATGAAGGGGCAGTGATGAATGCTGTGCAAATGTGAGTAAAACCAGAAGCAGGTAGTCTGTGTTATAGCACAACTCATTATCTATAAAGACAACCCATAATACGACGAAGCAATACTTCCATTTTTCAGAACTGAACAAACTACATTTTCCAAAGGAAAGATAAACATTTCTCTTTCCGGAGACTTTTGGCATCCTTCTCTTCCTGTAAAGTTTGCTGCGGCTACCGCTTTTTATTCTTCTGAGCCTTTGCTTTGCAGTTGAGGGAAATTTTAGGCAGGTTAAAAAGTTTAACGCAGGACTTTGCTTGAGCCACAAAAAGAAACAAACTGGTGGTACGCTGGTTTGAGTTGCCTCCAATAAAAGGATTTTAGAAGGGAAAACATTTTGCATACACAGCCGCAACTAAAAATGAATTTCTTATAAAAAAAAAAAAAGTCTTATCTTCCAGTTCTTAAACGTTTCTTTTCTTTTAAATGTCCTTTTATTTGACTTAGAAACTATTAAAAAGTGTTTTTAATATTTCTAAAGAGGATTTCAGCTTCAAAATAAAGTGCTGTAATGATATAGTACTCACACAAATGCAATAAAGAAGCTGAAAACACATAAATGTGAGCATAGAAAGTGAATAAAAATGAAATAAAATCAACAGTCTCCATTTCCTTCTCTCCCAAACTCTCCATCACATACACAAACAGCCAACTTGGCTTTCCCCTCTGAGCACAGGGCACAGAAAACAATGATGGGATTCTCTGTTGTTACTGCTTCATGAAGTATTCAAGTGACGCCAGCTCAATTAGAGGCTTAAATGCCAAGATCCAGACTGGAGAGAGATGAAGAGATGAAGAGATGAAGAGAGATTAAAAGATGAATGCGGGAACTGGGCAGCAGCAGGCAGGAGAGCAGAATGACCCATACAAAAAGAAATGTGGTTAAATGGATGATCTCTAAAAGGAAAACACGAAGGACAAAGAATAAGTGAACTTGGAAATCTGTGAAAACATGAAGATTAAAACGGAGCTTGATGTGGTAACAAAAGCAAAAAAAAAAAAAGACAGTATGAAGAAAAACACTCAAGTATAAATATCATCGCATCAATTATCTAAATGCTGCTACTTTGCTTTGGTTGCACATTTACACACACATACACAAAAACACACATCATCCTCACTGGTATGTACTGTATTTCCATCATCACACGGGATCAGAGTTACTGTCTACAAGCCAACATTCAGTCGCCGGCAGTAAGCCTGATGAGAAGGCACACACACACACACACACACACACACACACACACACACACACACACACACACACACACACACACACACACAC
>JBAMIG010000023.1:12628881-12641417 GCA_037177335.1 Kiunga ballochi | reverse complement strand
ATATGTATATTGAACTTTTATTTACTAAGTATACATAAAAGAATCACATCAAAAATGTTGCAGACCTATGATGCTTCAGTCTTAATGGATTAAAACTCCTTTAAAAAGTACCTGAGACTAAAATTGAAGGACAGAGGGAAAACCTTTAAACTCAGAGTCATATGTCATGTTACAAAAGGCCCTTGAGAACCTTTTCAATCTTTCTATCAATATTGGGTGCAAGCCTGTATGACATAATAAAAGAGGAGATGCTTCACTGTTTATTTATCATTAAGGGACATGTCCAACAGCTTCCTATGACCAAGCTCTATGCTTATATATGTGTACATGTTTTAAAAGCTGTGCAGTGTCATTCTACTGAATCAAAATGTTTTGCTACTTGTTAATAATATAGGTAATATGAGGGAGTGAGCTTTTCTGATACTGTTTAATAGTGCTCATCACTTCATACAGAAGGAAAAATACTCCTTTCACATGGACTAAAGGCTTCAGCTGAGCAGAAGCAGATATGTTTTCCATGTGTAAACGCCACCAAGAGACATATTCAAACCGTGAATGAATCATTCTCATGATGTGACCTTGTAATGGAGGTTTCAGCGGATCAGCTTTTGTACTGCTTCCTCTAATTTTTGCACATTTTTGACAAAATAAGTTGGCATGTTTTCTTTCCAAAGAAAAGCAGCTGATAGTGTTTTTTGTGCTTGTTTATCACCACTGGCAAATTGAAAACATCAAGACTTTGTTATATGAAATCCAAACAATGCCAGCAGGATCTAACCTGCTTCAAGCGCATACAGGGAATTGCATAAAAAGAGGATCATGCTGGCAAAGTATTAACAGGTGACTGTGTCTGCATGCATATGTGCATCCAGACTGACTGACCCACAGAGAAAGACAAATGGCTGTAGCAGGGGGCTGTGGTTGACATTTAGGTTTCGTGTGGTAATGGACGATGACCCGCTGAGGTCAGGCCTGCCAGCAAGGCAGCAGAGATTCCTGCACAGGGGCCCATCCTCGTAACAAGACACTAGCAAAACAGTTGTGGACACACACACACACACAAGCATACACATATAATCACTCATTCACTCAGTAGATAGGAGGACATCCCAGAGGCAGGACCACATAGGTGGGGTGTCATTATGGAGAAGAGACAGATGTGTTTGGTATGTGGTTTCAAGTGTCAGAAGAAACATGTGCTGGTAAAATTACAAGAGAATTTTGGGTGCATTTAATGTCGAGTATGTCCACTCTCCATATCTGTACAGCTATACATCAGGTACTCCAACCATAGCAACAACTGCTTCTCTGTACTACTACTGAAGACAGGCAGTGGTTGCTGCTGATGTTAGGAGAGTGGTTTCTATGCTCACACATTACTTGCCAACATGAGGCTACTTTATATACTATTTGTGACAGCTTTGTGGTAATAATGTAGCCCAGGCCCTTACTAGTGCAAGAGGCATGCTCAGTCAAGTGTGACTTTGTCTGAGAAAACACATACACACTAGGCAGTCTCCTTCTTGCCTAATGAGACCGCTGGGAGAGCAGGAGGCAGGAAGAGGAAGAGAGGAGAGAGAGGATGGAAACTATAGGAAGGAGCAAGGGAGCAAGAAATGGAACAACAATGAGAGGGGGTTATGAAAAAGACAAATACAGAGAGAGTGAGGGAAAGACACCGATTGTTCAGACTTTCAAGGTTTGGGAATGAAGGTATGAGAGGGAGAGGAGATGTAATGACCTGGATGGCTGCCAAACAAGCAAAATGAGGAGAGAGAGGGTGAGGAAAAAGATAGGTGGTTGAGGTACACCACCTAGGGTTAGCAGCGGGTGGTTATGCAATGTAGATAACACAGTGGTGCAAGAATGGGGGGGGGGGGTGTCTCCAAAGACACGGTGTGCATTCATAACCAAATCTGACATCAGAGTGAAACAGAGATTATAAGCAGGAAGATGAAAAGAGGGAAAATGACAGAAGAACAGGTACTCTCAGGGAATGATGGGAAAGAAAGAGAGTACTTCATATATGGTTTCAGTGCAGTGACACTACAGATAATACTAAAAAGATGAAGTAATACTCTACCTCTGCCTCTAACATCTGCTCATCCAGGCAGGTGCACATTATTTGGCAGTGGTTAAGTTGTAATCAGGTAAATATCTTTCAGCCAAAGATGGAAAATAGCTTGAATGTCCAGTGACAAGACAGAAAGGTATAGCTGAGCCTTTGGTTGTGCTTCCAGAGAAAGTGGGGTATGAATTATTAACCAGTGCTCAGTCTGAAAAAGTGAAGATGAGCCACTTGGCTCCACACTCATCACAGCAGACCACCAAGCTTATTTGGACTGCTCTATTCTAGCTTTCACAGCAGGTGACATTTTCTGAAGGTGTCACCTCCATACGCTCTGCTTCGTGTTGGTTTACAGACCCACAGGAAACTTTGGAAACATTCAGAGAGGAAAAAAAATCCATTTCCAGTAAGTTCTGAACCAGAAAAGAAGCTACGTCAGATTTTTTCTGTAAAGAAGGTGACTCACCCACCGAGGCAGGCTCCAGCTTATTTTTTAAGCACATTTATTTGTTAAAAATGTAGATACATCTGGAGTCTCGTACATATTAGCTTAGCTTTCCCCTGGTGACAGCACCAGAACATTAATGTCTAGCCCATAGCTAAGCTGCTGGAAAAACAACCTATTTTCTTTCAGAATAAAGAACAACACTACCTTCATTGCATTTAATGCCCAGCTTGTTTCTTGTTTATTGTCTCCAGTGAATTTTCTCATCAGCCATCTGTAACTAAGCCAGTTTATTTATTTATTGTTTTATTATTCCCGCGTGTATACTAATACAGCCCAGTAACAGTATAATAATGTTTCAAACTGTACCCTGCTCAGATACTCTAAATGCCTTCACATGAAGTCTAATTGGGCTTCTATAGAACAACTTTATTTCATCAGACTGCCACTATACTTCCAGCAGTCCCAATGGCACTGCTAATCCCCCTGAGTCCCAGAAGACATCTTTCTGTGTGAGCTGAAAAAGCCAGGAAGCTGGCAGGCACTTTTTGTGACTGGGTGAAAAAAAGTAGAGGACAGCCGCAGACTTGTCAAAAAGCTCCAGTCTTCCTCTGGGTGCATCATTTCAAAAAGCGCTGCTGGATTTGCTGTTGGTCAGTGACTTTGCTGACCAGCTCGACTCCCTCTGGATGTTTTTGACCCACTCTCTTCTGACTTACACTTGCACTTCATTTTTTCTTTTTTTTTTCCATACACTAATTTTTTTGGTTTGTTTTTAAGCATTTTTATATGAAACAGTTGTGTAACAATAATACCAATAGCAGACATGGTCAATGCAGGTTTGGTATACATAAGTCATGAATTTGCATCAGCTGTTAATCAAAAGCTGTGAGACACGATGGTCTGTTTGTATCAACAAAGGCAAAATTTCACTTGTATGAACACAAGATAACATCCATACGTGGTAAAAGAAGCTGTTACATTGAATTCATAGATGCTCTAGGATTCCCAATATCTCTCAAACTTTCTGAAAATGCTGCATCACAACGATCGCCCCTAAAATCTTTTCATTCTAGTCTCATTACAGAGTAATTTTTTAGTTATTGCTTTTTTGCAGCTGACTAATAACATTTTCATTAATTATCTGTCTTGTTTATTTATCCTAGCTGGTAAACACCTAAGATACACAGGTAAAAACAAAACAATATGCTGGTTAAGAAGCTGTCAGAGGTTACCTTCCTCTTTCCCTGAACAGAGAGCATGCCTTCACAACTGTTTTTGTAATATTGCATTGTATATAAAACTTCACTGGGAAAAAGTATTACAGAATGAATGAACAGAGTTTATTTGTAATTTATTAAGGCAAACTATGGCATAGCTCTACAAAATCAGACACTGGAGAAAAAAAAAATTAATCTGTTTCATCATTACTGAACAAAACTAAAGATAAGAGGCTGGATTATAGCAACAATACTGGAGACACTTTCAATATATTAATACTAAGCACAGCCGTATTTTCTGGTCTTGTGTCAAATTACAACATTTCCGAAGACAACGACAGACGACTTCTGGAGATGTGCATCTTTAACTATAAGGTTCCAACAGACCCACAAACTCTATATGTGGGACTGATCCCAGGAGGATTAATGAGAAACACGGGGTATTACCAAGAAATGGTTAAATAAGCAAGGGTGCAAAATCAAGACAGTCATGGACGAGAAAATAACATTTTATCTGCGACTCAAAGCAGATGACTAAACAGAATTGGAAAAATTGGATTTTAATATAGGACATAGACTGTTCCTACTCAGCTGTGTGAAAACTTTTCCCCATTTTACTTTTGTTTCTCATTTCTGGCTCTGCTGTTTCTTCTTCTTGTTAACAATATGCAATCCAAGGGTGCCCCGTCAAAATACAGGGAAGTGTCACTTTACAAGTGAACATTTCGTCCATGTTTTGTTTAGTTTGATTGGATGAGCCGTGTGTTTTTCACACTTTACTTAAACAGACCAAACAGCCTGGATAACAACCTAGAGTTACAACAACTGTTTGCTAGAGGTCCAGATTGCCTGAAACCATCAGTGACCAAGAAAAACAGCAGAAGAAAATCTGGCAACAGCCAAATACGGTTTGTTTATAGGAAGTAAACAGCAGTCCATCAGTAAGTTCATATTGTCTATAAGGGTTTCTGCTTTCTGACATGATGTGGTACATCATACGTCATTTCCTTTCTCTGGTTCACTGGCTGGACCGATTGTTTTCTGTCAGGGTATAGTTGACACCCTTAGTTTCTGACAGAACAGGGTTTTCTTCTTTAGACAGAGTCTGAATGCGTGTTCACCATACTCCAAATGGACCGGACTGTCTGTGGAAGGGCACTAGACTGAACAGTGCCAATGTGAAGGCCCCCTAAATAAATCATTTTAACGTAAAAACTGACTCTTGTAAACAGCATGCCTGTTAATAAGCTGCAGAGAGCTTGGACTTGATGTAAGATGGTGGCACAATGTGCAATGAGGGTCGAGTGTAGAGTTAACATTACCCATGGAGCATGACTACAATAGCACGTTAATGGGAAATATGTCAGGATGAAATAAACCAGAAGCAAAGAGGCATTAAGGACAGTTCATCATTTTAAATCTCTCCTCATATAATACAATCAACACCATACTGAGACTGTACTGGCTTACTGTGAACTATACACAACGATCTAAATTAAAAAGAGGCAGAATGGTTCAGTGAGTCACTGCCATATAGTCAAACATATAACTATTATTAGTCAACATGCCTTCTAGGTAATAATTTCAGAGAATATATGTTTACTTTAGGCAGCAAGCATATTCAGCTAGATTATGTCAAAGCTACATAAACATAGAAGTGTGCAGCAATAAAGTAGGCCAGGAGTGTTAAGCCTGCCATTATGAAGAAAACCAACACTTCAGTCTGGAATAATATGCTCAATTATCATACAATAAGGCAATTCTCCTCAATAAGGATGTCAGTAACCAAGTGCTCAATCTTAAAGAAACTACAGGCAAAGCAACAATAATCAAGCTAAGGGATGCCGTGTTACTACATAAGCATTTGTTCAAATGTGCATTTTAAACTGTGAGAGATGGAAGTGAGTCTGAGCAGGAGGAACACTTCATACCTAATTAAAACAAAGAGGTTAGTGTGATGCTACTTTATCTTAGCTGCTTATGAGCACTGAGGAAGGTGACACTTCAACTCATATCGCAAGCATCCCTCCTCTTTTTCTATTTCCTGCATAATATCAGGAACAGGAGGGATAGAAACTGCAACATATATTAAATCTGTGTCTACCTTCATCAACTGTTTCTGTTGTCTCTCTTCCTTTTCTTCTCAGGAGTTTCTAGACTGTCCTGAGCACACATGTTCTGGTTTACCTAGAGAGGAGTCCTATCAGAGCCCGTGCTGAGAAAAGACTGTGGGCTTTGTCTGTGGCACCATTAATCAACTGTCCTTTTAACAAAAACAGAAAACCAGATGAGAGACAAAGGGAAGAGACGTGGGGGGTTGGCTCTTATTTAGGTAGGGGAAAAATGGCAGAGAGGGTAAAAAAAAGGAAGAGAAGACCAAGAAAGAGAAGGGGGAGCTTGACCCAGATCCAGGCTTTTAATAAATCAAGCACCAACAATAACAAGCAAACGTTTCATGTGGTTTAACAAATTAATCAGTAGACTTTTTCTTAGTTTTACTTGAATAGAGAAATATTCTTCTATTTCTGTTTTCTATTGAGGCAGCGGTCGCTGTGCAAGTTTTTTTATGTTCTGGCTTTATGTCTTTATGCTGCTTAGCTTAAACAAGGAGGCCTGAATTGTTGATGGTTTAATGAGACTGAGGACTTTGCTTTGTGGTGCAGCTACACTAACAGAGTTCAGAAAGGTTGACAAAATAAAGAGAGAAAAAAAGCATCTATGTATACATTCCTACACACAGAGGTGTATGAAGGCACTGGCATGCAGATACAACCTTCCTCTCTTCTAAAACAATTAAATAAACAAGCCCTGCTTTACACACGTGCACACACACACTGCACAACGCACCATGGTGACAGGATGTGTAGCAGCCCCCCCGAGACTCTTTGCAAGGTGCCGATCGATGGGCATTGAGTGTGGACAAGGAGGCCTCGAGATCGATATGGAGCCATTACCGAGATGCGCCTACTGGGACATGAGAGAATCGAGGTGGGGGTAAAGATACATCTGTGCCCCTTAATGTGGTCGTCTTTACTTCATTGGTGGGAGGTTTTACTCAACATGAGTACTGGAACACACATGCTTAAAATGAAAAGGTGGACAAGAACATGCATGAGGTGGAGCCTTGTGAGCAGGACTAATATAAAAGGACTGCGTACTGTATTTTTACTCACAATCGCATACACACACACACACACACAAGCTAATAATACAGCTGTAAAAAAAAATCACATTACAGTGCTAATTTTTATCAGACTTTCTCATTCTCCTATTTTAAGTGTCCTTATCTTACTCTCCCATGAAGCAGATACTTTCTGTAGCAGCAGTTCCTACATATGCATTGCAGTTCCACCACAGCATCCTGCGCTGTGCTGTCTCAGTGGACAAGCTTGATCCAAAGACTTCC
Organism: Kiunga ballochi; assembly: GCA_037177335.1. Lineage (NCBI taxonomy): Eukaryota > Metazoa > Chordata > Actinopteri > Atheriniformes > Pseudomugilidae > Kiunga > Kiunga ballochi. The sequence continues at coordinate 12,634,278 of JBAMIG010000023.1, read as the reverse complement.
TGTCACCCTGTTCTCATCTTCTCCCTACACAACTCTGCTCTTCACTAGGCAGCATCAGCTCTCTTTCTCACACACACAAACAATGCAGAATATGTGCACAGACAGTTGCGAAAACAATACCATTGTTACTTCCGCAAAAGGTCTGCTGGTGACATAACAGTTTCGTTGCTTCCTGTTTTACACATTACTGAAGTATCTGAAATAATTCTACATGAATGTTTGCTTAAGATCTGGTGCAGATGAAATAATTTAGGGAGATTCGCTTAGCAGATGGGTGGTACTAATCAATGAGTGCAAATGCGATGAAATCCAAGAAGCTGAGAACAGCTTATTGTCCCGCATTTACATGATCTGAGTCATAAAAGTATGTTTTGTTTCAGAAGGAATGATTTCAGGAGGCTGTATATTTCTAAAATCCTTCCAGGAAAGATTTAGGGGGAAAAGTTATTACAAGAAACAACATGATCTACACACTGACGTAAAAAAAATTCACATTTAAAAATCCATGTACTTTGTCATTACAGTATACCACACTAATACAGGTGCTAATCACACACAGATGAGTCGGTGAAGTATAGGACTTAAACCACTGAAGCACTTAATCCATCCAGTGAGAACTATAGGAGAGGAGGATCTTCTATGCAGCCCACATCTCCACAAGCAGAGTTGAAAAAAGTGCATGTGGATGATGTTATGGAGAATGGGGCCTATTAAAAGTCAGTCAAATGCTTTTACCAGCACTCATGAAATTGCACTAAGGTGCCATGTCGGCTCCTGCAAGTGCTGTCCAAAATCTCCTCCTGTGGCTGATCAAAAGAATATGCACAGACTCACACATAAATGCATAAAGACATCGTTCCTGGACTCTGCTAAATGTCCCCATTGGTTTGGACTGCCACACCAGGCTTTAACAACTTGGTCAGCCTATTAGTTGTGGACCCTCTGTTTCAGCAATCTGGGTTCTCTTTGCCTTTGGACACAGACCAGGTCAGGCTGCACAATACACCACTGTGTTTGGAGATGGAGGAAGAAAATGAGAACGAGCCTCTACGTGCACGCTACAACATAAATAAGATGTGTGCAAGGATGTATGTTTCGGTTGTTACAAACTGTTACGTGTGAACGTGTATGATGACTGCTGTGCCGACCGTATTAATCATTTCACTCGCTCTACTCTGCAACAACTCAACTCTTTTCCATTTTCCAAAATAAGTCATTACAGCAGCTTTGCAGGAGCTTTTTGCTACCTCAGCAAAAGCAACCATTTTGGAGCCCTTAACTTTGGTTTTCCTCCCCAGGCATGGTGTTCCTGCACTGCTCAGCTGTCACCCCGTCACCCACAGACATCCCAGTCAGTTGATTAGAAAAAAAAAACTGTGAAAAGAAAATAAGCATACTTCTTTATGTACGATGACAACAAGGAAAACTGACTGCAAAGAGCCCATTTAAAACGAGACAGCAGCACCTGTCCCTTTAAGATCTTTTTCTCACAGCCTGTGGGCTCTGAGCTGAGCAGGCTAGCCCATGCAGGGCTGCGCTTCACTGTGCATGTATGGTAACAGGGGGAACCGCGCCGCTCAGCCTGCCAGCCCACCACAGGGAATTTGTTTATGTTTCCTTGCTGCCAAGTTCCTGTCAGGAGGCGCCCCAAAGAGGAACTGCAGACTACTCTGCACTGCGAGCTACGCCCTTTTGCTTAGTATTACTGGGGTTTTCTGCATACAGCATCGGGTGGTGCTTTGTAGCAACACTTGAATCCAGGGAGGTCTCCTCATCAATTTCAGCTCTCATATACTCCAGACTTCAAACGCATTAAACTCTGTTATTCTAAAGCCAGATTGTAAGAGCAACAAATTTCACAAAACCAGTTCTAACACACATCCTAATTTATGACCCTAAACAGATTAACACCAATTTTCTCAAAACACACATCACAAAACAAAGCATGAAGACAAAGTTTCAATAAAGCAGCCCTTTACGAGTGGCACTTTGTTAGGCAGTGGATTATGGGCATTGTAAAAACTAAGCACCACCACAATAAAAACACAGTAAACAGGACTGGGCATTAGTTCAAGCACTTGTAGGAAAAATAGCTAAATCTAAATTAAAGAGCAAAGCACTCTGACTTCCAACAACACACACAAAGCTATCAAAATCATAACAAAAATTTGTTGTATTGCTGCCACAGAATCGCTCATTTAAATCTTCTTTATTAATGCCTATCAATACAATGTCATTTACTGATTTACATTGACTGAAAGTGCAAACCGAAAGTGTGCACGTTCTGCAAACTTCTGCTATTCTGCCAATAATGAGGAAGGAAGATGCCACACAGCCTCTTGCTAGTCAAACTCCTTACGATAAATGAGCCCAGCAGCGCAAAATAAACTGAGTTAGAAGTCATTTACTCAAGTATGACTCCTTATATATATATATATTTTTTTTGGGGGGGGTGGTAATTAATCTGGCAGAAGAACATTAAAGAGACCCAGTGTGTGCTGTGATTGCTTGAAAATCCACAGCTGAACATTGGTGCATCCACAAAATGAAGGTAAATAAACTAAGGATAAGCACAATAATTTGTGAGTAACTGAACATAAATGACACATTTTAACTTCCACCACGTTTCTATGTGTGGAAGGGAGTTTGGAAAAAACAACACTGGAGTATCAATTCTAGACAGAGCAAGAGGCAGCAGGCTCAGCAGTCATCAGCGACCTACCGCACAGAGTGTGAATCATTAAGTGCATGTGTTCCACATCAACTGCTGGGGCTGCTTCCCAACCCACTTATGAGCCTGGATCTAAATTATGATGGGAGGGGGGTTAAATACCATTTTACATGGAGACGAAAACCCCAAACCTGCTCATTCAGAGAGAGAGAAAGAGAAGGAGAACTTGCTGCCAGTTCACAAAACAAAGCAGCAATGAGTAAATGTAGCAGGTAATGGAACAATTACCATTTCCAAAAACTGTGATGTTGTATTGTGAACAGATGAGGTGAGTAATGAAGAGTCTTGCATGTTTTTCCACCTTTCTTTCTAAGCTTCTAAGTTTGCAAAAGCTGACACAATGGAGAGGTATAACTTTCCAAAATACTTGTCAAAGCATAACAAAACAGCAGTTTTACATTCCGTCCATTACCAATATGGTTACCAACAAGGAACTACATGTCTAACATCACATCTCCACATATGTGGAACATTTTTGGGTGGTTTTGATGTGGACATCCAGTCATTGAGTGATTTATGGAGGGGGTAAAAGTTGGCATCTAAATGTAGACACAAACAAATGTATTTGGGAAAGATGTTCTTTGGACAGAAAAGATGACCTTTCCACTGTTCCAGAGAGGGACATTAAATACGAGACATTAAATTAAAAAAAAAGTCATGAGGACAAATTAGAGTAGGACATGGCAAACTTTGTGAATTGACTGGCTGAGAGGATTTTGCCAACACTTTTCTGACAGCCGTCAATTTGGCAAATTTCTTATGAAACAGCATGAACTGAAATAAAAGGGTATAAACAGTATTTACTGAGCAATAATTACAAAGTACTTAAGTCAGCTCCTAATGATGAACAGCAGTTTTGGTTGGTTCTTGTTATTTTAACATAACGGACCAGATCTCTGGTGTTACAGGCTACATCTCAGGGCAGGGCAGATGATCCTTGTATAGGTGAGTTAAAGTGATGCCACAGGTCTGACAGGCAATGATTCTCATGAAGCCGAGCGAAAAGCAAAAGACATGACATGACAGATACAGTTATGAGATACACAGTTAGCCATGGTAGCAATGCAGCATGTGATGCAAAAAGGAACAATGTCACCAAACACAAGGGTTGAAAGACAAATTAACCGTGGCAAAAAGAAATGACAAATTCGGGCTTACCCCAAAAACGTCGACCTCCTTGTCCTTGGCCAAGGAAATTTCCTTCTGAATCAATTGCAGCTCATAAGCTCTAAGACAGAAAAAAAAACAGAAAGAGAGAGAAAGCTATTTGAAACCAAGAGGTTTGGGCTTCTTATCCACGTGCTGCAGACTCAGTGACTCCCAAGCTGCTCTGGCACAGACCTGCCTCCCTACATGAAAACTCTTACACTCTTTTTCCTCTTCATACTTTCTGTAATCTCTCCACCCTTTTCCGATAGATTGGACTTTCTCACTTGCTGCATTTTTGCTTCAGACATCATGTGAACAGTGGCGTGAAACAGTGCTTTTGTGGTTGGTGAATTACCTAGGGCCTAGGCAGGCACAGTAGTGCTTATGGCCACAACTCAATTACAGCAATGCGAATCAGGTGGCGGAATAGAAATCCCCTAAGCCTGATGCACAAATAGGGACACAGAGGCGCCTTTATTGGCAAGACAGAAAAATCTAAAGTGGCATGTCATCTCTTCATAGTAATACAGCTAGGCTGATGCTATACAGTTGAGTAGCTGCCAATGGAGAGAATCTAATACTGACCTGAAGCAAGCCAAATTAGGGTGTTTTGTTGATACATGTTGCACCGTAATAAAAATAGTTTACCAACAGGTACTTGCAAATGCGGCTTGAAGAGCCCAATGCCACTTAGGATTTCTGATAAATGGACACTTTGTGCATCTGAAAGTTTGGAAAATATGTTTTATATAATGGTTTTAACTAAAAAGAACTGGAAGAAAATTGCAGTATGGTGATTTACACATGTTAAAAGGCCCTTTGATGGATTTCATGGAGTCAACAAAACACTCCAAACTGCAAATCATGGCCAATCAATTTTGAATAGAAAATTGGTTTGTGTCAAAAGCACTTAAAAACCAGTGACCTATCCTGTCTATTTTCTTTTTTTAGCCCATTCTAAGTAGAGTACTCCTTTAACCTCAGTTCCACTGAACACAAAACTGCCGCACCTTTGTAGCGGATTGAGGCAACACTTGTCAAGAAGACTGCTTCTACCAGCTGTCTTACTGAAGCATCTCAGAAACATAGTCATTCTCACTTTCTCTAAAATATGCGACTGATCTATTTTTGACACTTTGAAACCACGTCAATCTAGAGCAGAGTGGATCATTCAGACAGGAAATCAGATGATAAAAAACAAAGTGGATCTGGTGGATTTTACCAGTATAAGACTTCATGTCTGCTTTGGACAACAATTTACTCTGATGCATCAACGTTTCCTCCTTACCAGCAGCACTGGAACCATGACATCAGGTGAAAGAAGGTTTCAGTGTCATGAATACCACTATGGAAAACATAGTGTTCTACAACGTTTCCACAATGCTCTCACAACACTTCCACAACAGTTTCCACAATGTTTCCACAACATTTTTACAATGTTTCCACAATGTTTCTGCAATGTTTCCGCAACGTTTCCACAACAGTTTCCACAACGTTTCCACAACAGTTTCCACAAC
>JBAMIG010000023.1:12590364-12627408 GCA_037177335.1 Kiunga ballochi | reverse complement strand
TTTCCACAATGTTTCCACAATGTTTCCACGACGTTTCCGCAATGTTTCCACAACACTTCCACAACAGTTTTGCAAGGTTTCCACAACATTTCCATGTTTCCACATTTCCACAATGCTTTCAAAACAGTTCTGAAATGTTTCCACAATCATTCTATGTTTCCACAACATTTCCACAATGCTTTCATAACACTTCTACAAGACTTCTACAATGTTTCCACAACATTTCTGCAACGTTTCTGTAAAGCTTTCACATTTTATGTTCAATGGAACCCTGGGATAACTCCAATAAAATGAAGAACTGTAGATCATGAAAATCTTTTAAAAAACTAATTACACTTATAATTATCCTCTGCCAGGTCTATTTTATTATCACAATGAGAAATCTAGTTTCTTTGATTCAGCCGATAAAAAAAGACGAGCAGGCTGAGGCAGATCCATGCTTTCCTAATTTCTGCATCAATGGCTCCTCTTTAAAAAAGCAGAGGAAAAGAACTACAAGTAAAAATACCCTCCCTCAAGGCACTGGTGGCCTCAGAGCCATTTTACAAGCAGCAAATGAATTTCACACCAATCTGTTATTGTCTGAGGACAATGCAACTACACCAGCATAAATATAACATTTTATCTTAAATAGTGAATTTATTTGTACCACCAATGTTATAATTTACTGATCATATGTAGCTGCTCTATATACCTCAATTCAATGTTACTTGGGAGAAGTTTTTTTAAAAAAAATATTTGAGATGTTTGCCAAAGAGATAAAGATAAAGGATATCAGGCATACTGAAAAATATATTCCACATGTACTTATCTAGCCTGTAATAAAATTATTAAATGGGAATATATTTAATTCAATTTTATTATTATACAAAAGTTAAGTCGTCTTAGTTCACAACATCAACAAAAAGGACAAAAGATTATTAAGATACAAAGTCTGCATCACAAAATGCTTCCTGTGCAAATTAAAAAATACAATGTCAGGCTTCTGCAGAGGTGAAGGACAAGTGCATTAGGAAATTCAACCATTTGATTGAAGTGTTTTTTAGATAGGATGCATCAAAAATTGCAGGATTGTTAATCTGGATGACCTGACCATAATGGCACCTATAGCTTTATCTACAGCCAAGGGTAAATACAAAGAATTGGGATTTGTGTTGTAAGTAAAATCTCAAAATCAAGCAAATGTTGCACATAGCCTTTAGTTCCACGCTGTTAGCTTATTCTGTGATCTTGGTGATTAAACACTATGTTAGCCTGCAGAAAGCACCGCAATACATATGTGAGGCTCTGTGTGTGTGGTTATCTGTCAGTAACTATTTCAATATAACTATAAGGCAGTCAGTTTGCACAGAGGCCTTGAGTTGGTACTTCCTGTTTTATTATACACCCTCACTTCCTTTTTCTGAATTAACATTGTACTTAAATTAGGCGAATGGTGTATCTACTTGTGTTTCCAAGCCTGGAGGATACACTGATGAGGGCAGACAAGAGTAGCCTCAGGTAATCACAGCTTTATTTTCACTCCTGGGGGAAAGCAACTCACTACAAGCATTCACCTTTAACATAGATAGACAAACAAGACAACAGAGCCTTTACTGTTGAAGACTTGCCAGACAAGTCTGTCAGATTTTTAACTGGAATCCAGTTTCTGCATGCTTGGTAACTCACTGCTTAATCATCTGGTAATCGACAACAATAGCATGGTGTGGCTCAAGTCAAATCATTCAGAAGCTATGGGACATTCACTTTATCAGTATGTCTCTCTGAAGACTGAACTAAAACATAAAAACCTCACTGTGGGTATCGCTAGCGATCTGCAAGTTTGTGCTTACTTGGGAATGGACGCCCTGAAGCGAGAGTCATGAGCTCACATTTAAAACAGACACAATGTGTTGTTTTAACTCGCTTGGTTCTATAAAATTCCACCCACTGCATGCACGCTCACATGCACGCTCACATGCAATAAGAAAAGATAAACCCCTCTTCACATGGCTCCGCCTCTCAGCGGTGGAAAGCCCCTTCAGTGACACAAAGATCACATAACCTCTCCTGACACTGGAGGACAGAACTCCCTGTGGAAAGATGCAGATTCATACACGCTGAGTGCTGGCCAAGGCTCCAGACTGCCATTGTCCTTCAAAGTAATCCAGAAAGAAAACAATGAGAAGGGTCACGCGAGGCCCCCTGTGGAATGGTAAATAACCACAGAGTGAAATAGGGATTCAGAAATAAAAAAAAAAGGACAGGAAGTTGGTGAAAGACCAAGAGAGACCAATGCACTGTGACAGCATTATATGGAACACCAAGTGTAAAATATGTTCATCGGGGGACAGGTAAATTTTACTAATGTTCAATCATTCAGGAAGAATCTGACACTCCCTGAATGGAAAATATGTCTGCTCTAAAGTATGGAGAGAGAAAAACACATATGTATGCATATATCATTTAAAAAAGTGAAATAACCTCACTACTAAGTAGATAAACATTATAATTACCTAAAGTACATCATAAAAACACATTAAGGTAACTTTATACAAGTTCAAGTCCTTCTGCCATTTATATCGTATGCTCTGCAGTAAAATAAGAGCAAATTATGTGGAAAAGGGTTTTTTCTGGGTTCATCGTGTCAAAAGCACAAGCAGAACCCACCTTATATAAAAGGCTTAGATTGTGGAGCTTTTTAATCATTCATTAGTGTTGAGTGACCCTTATTATAAAACTATCTTTATTGTCATTATTCATGTGACAAAAAATGCAAACCAGTTAATTCTGACTCTGGATGTTGATAATAGACATTGTAAAAAAAAAAGCTTGAAAGCTACAGTCCTGCTTGCAATCGGCCTTTCATATGCTAACGAGGGAACAGTTTTGGGTTTACTGGCCTGGTAGGAAATGATTCAGAGCGACACCGATGCTCTGAGCCTTTATGTTGAGGTTGGCTGAGGGGGCTCATACATCACACTGATCATTAATCAATTAGCGTCTCCAAGCCACCTGTCGGACATATCGGCGCACAAAACATTCCTGCCCTTGGGCAGTTGCTAGACGATGATCATGAGTTGCACTGCCATTACACACCCCACCTCTCTCTTATATAGCAAAACCCTGATGAATTACATAATCGCACTCTAATACCGTCCTCAACGTCAAGGGCTCTTCTGCAAAAGATGCATATCTGAGTGGAAGCTGACTGTGGGCTTTTAAAAATGCACCCCCCCTTCAATTCAATTGAACAGCAAGTTTTTTTTTAACATGCATTTGCCCTACGCCGTCACAAACAGAAAAGAGCGCGCGGAGAGGAATTGATGCCGGCCTTGAGGGAAAATCAATACGCTGACGGCTATTCAAAAGTGCTGAATGCATACGAACTCTGTGTCCTTCATTGTTTTAAATGCACCTGCCTACAGCGGGGTATTGATAGTTGTTTGGTATTGATGACGTGTCACAATAGGCAAATTTGTGTGAGATGGAAAGGTCCAAACGATCAGGGTATCTGTGACATGGTGACAAAAACAAGACTTTAGTTGCAGGTTGAACTTCCTGCTGACTTGCAGTGAAATTAGCAGAATCGGTTTTACTGAAAAGCTGGATTAAAGTTTCTTTAATATAAACCATTGAAGGAGAGAAGTGGAAAAAGTGAGGTTAATTTTTTTTTATAGTTTTGTTTTATGAAACTTCCAACAAGCTGTGTGATTTCAAGATGTTGTGCTGTGGGTGCAATGGTCACCAGAAAAGTGACTCAACACCACTTATTATCATTTCCTGGAGAATTGTATGTAAATTTGAACTCTCATGCAAAAGCCCCCCTCTTGCCACCAACAATCTCTTCTTCACAGCCATGCCTCCCTGACAATAAAAAACTCATCACCCTCTTATCCAACTTCCCCAAAACCCTTCCACATTTTTCACACTTTTTCTTTGTTATTTGGAACTAATTCTTAAAAGCAGCTGAAGAGATAAGTGGCACTAAAATTAGAGGCTAATCCTCCTACTCTCAGTGTGGGGACATGGAGAAAGTAGATTTGTCAAGCCCTGATTTAGCAGTATTCTTTCATTATAAAAGTAGCACTCTTCACGCAGCTTAGCGGTATGAAATGGCTCAATCAGTCTCATGTGGACGGTTAGGGGGAAGCAAGGGCCTATCTGTGAACCCAGAAAACTTGGCAGCCTGCTGGTGCCATTATTATGTTGCAGTTATTGTGGTTACCTGAGCTGCACTCTTCAACTCTGAAGGGCTACCCCTTGAAAATGACATTTGCCATACCCTTCTAAATGCGCCAAACACAAAGCTGTTTCTCTGAGGGATTCTCGAAAGCCAGTGCTTCTGTGTTGGGTGTCTAAAGTGTATAACGCTAGGTGGGCACTGGAGACACCCCCTCCCCTCTCCCTCTCTCTCTCTCGCTTTCCTCCTTCTTTTTCTTCTTTTGCGCCTGTTAAATCCAACCAGCTCAGGCAAAGAGCCAACCACCAACATTATCAGGTGGATTTTCAAAAGAACAAAAGCTCTTCTTCAATTCCTTACACAGCCAGCTGAAAGCAAAGTGAGCTGAAATCCCATATAGCACACAATGTGTGTGCATATAAACCTCTTATCCTTAATATTTCAACAAATTTGTTTTTTTCAAGAAGATTATTTCCATGATATTTATCACATTTTCTTCTATTTACTTATCTCTTTCTGCGAGTTCCTAACCTAACCTTAGCTGTGATATCAGAACTCTTAATACTATAAGTTTAGGACACAGGAATGTATTAGCTCACTATCTAATCACTGTATTTTACCGGCCAAAAAAAAGAAAAGACATTTCTGCAAAGATGAGTGTGGATGAGAAAAGCCCAGGTTGTGTTTGTAGTCAAGCAATGCTGCACAGAAAAAAAAAGAAAGAAGAAAAACTAGTCTGATCCAAAGCAAGCAAAGGCTATCCACAGGGTACCGAGTCAGATGGACAGGGGTTGGGGGTGGGGTGAGGGCAAAAGCTTGACCTTTCCAGGTCAATAGGTGATAAGTAACATTCATCATACCAATGCAAACTGCTAGATGAGAAAGGCAGCTTCTCTCTGAAGAAATTTAGGCACATTTTGATGTCCCAGTTCAAACCAGCGAGCAGATGACCAGTGTTTACGATAGACATGTTGTGGAATGCTTAAGTGGAAAAACACGCCATGCTGGCACACAGTAGCACCCATGAAACATTACATCACTGACGGTTTAATGAGCTCAGCATGGATCAAATCAGAAGTTTAAATATCCACCCATGTCAATAAAAAGGTTGTATTTCAGGCTTCCGATGGGAAGTTCAGAAATAAGTTTAATTCGACTGTCGGATGAGAGACGATCACATGATAGAGGCGACTCAATGCTTCTGAACCGAGATACGACTTTAAAAGGCAACGTGAAAACCGTAACTAAGAAGCTTTTTATCAACTCAGACACATCAGCTGAATAAAATGTTTAGTCCCCGAGACAGGCCAGGAGAGACTGGTGCATGCTTTCCTCTCCAGTACACAAAATGACTGTAATGTTTTTTAACAGGTCTTCCTAAAAAGAGTATTAAACATCTGGAGCTCATCCAGATGCTGCTGCTGGAGCTTTGACGAGGATTAAGAGATGAGAACACATCATACCAGTTTTAAAATCTTTATACTGGTTACCCGTCAGTCACAGGATAGATTTTAAAACTAATTGTTTATATATTCCAGGATGGTTTAGGCCCAAAATACGTGTGATATGTTTAGAGAATATAAAGCGAGACAAGTCCAGACTAAACATGGAGAAGCAGCATTTAGCTGGTATGCTGTGAACATGGGGAACAAACTCCCAGTAGAGATTAAACTGTCACCAAATGAATCCAGGTTAAAAACATTACTGTTCCAGTAATGTGCCCAAACAAAAGTAAGATTTTTGCTATTTCTTGCTGCTTTTACTACTTTTTAATGTTTCATTCTGTGATGCTTTTAATGTTTTATATATGGATCTTTGAATTGTCTTGCACATTAAATGTGCTATAAAAACCTTGCCTTGCATCGATCACAGTTGCATGGATAATAAGTGGATATGACAAAGCAGCAATTGAAAAGCGAAAAACACCCAGCTAGCATAAGGACTGGCCCTCTGAAGGAGTGCGGCAGATGGGTATTTGTTTTGCTGTGCTGGACAAGTGGGATACAGTCCTAGTGGGTATCCTGGGCCAGGGGCCAACAGGGATGAAAAGATGCTGTTGTGCAAGAAGACAATTACAGCATACTCACGCAACACATATCCATCACATGGAGATGACAGTTAATTTCATAAGTAAAACAAAGCTTTCTTGTTCATCATTTTATAACTTGTGCGTGGGCCGATATACAATGAGATATTCACAAACTAAAAACAAATTGCAGATGACAATTTATAGGAAACTACTCGGATGCACAGAAACATCTGACAGTTCTGAGTTGGTCAAACAAATTCAATGTCCATCTGACATTTTAGACTAATAATTGATTACACGCATCTTCACACAGTTTGTCTAAATAAAGCAAATAAATTATTATTCAGGCCATTTGTACCGTTTACGTTATGCAAGTGTGAAAAACAAACTGACAAAGTGTCTTTCTGCAACTTTAAATATGATTTTTTATTATATTAATAAGTAAAATAAGTGAAATGATGAAGGACATCTCTACTTTTATTAGTAATCCAGTTAATCAATCAGCCAAAGACTTAGCTAAAAATGTCTGACATGTCATCTGGGAAATGGGTTGGGCCAAAACACATGTAATAACTTTGTTTACCTGTGCACAGGTGTGACAATGGGCAGAGCTCCAAAAACTGAGCAGATACTTCTATCTTCATTTTTCACATTCTTATACACGTCACACACACACACACTTATTTGCTTCAGCAATGACAGGAACCTTCCTCGGGCTCATAAATGTTTTAACAGAACCATCACTCCCACCCCAAGAATCACTACCATCATTAACTTCCATGTCCGAAGGATTTACCCATCAGACCAACATACAATCTTTTGACCATGGAACTGGTGAAACAAAGTCAAATGCAGCTATTTGATCTAAATACGAGATGATGGTTAAAGATTCAATAGAAACTTTTTGTGCTCGGCCTCCAAGAGAAAGTTCTTATTCAACACTGATGTTTATAAGGTTGAACAATGTAATCTCTGAGCCATCTCATGCTTGGAGTCCTTCAGTGTGTCCAAAAACTCCCTGTTTACATAAGAAGTTTGTGTTTGCTTCAGGAATTTATATTATAAATGAGAAAATCATCACATGGTTACACGAGCGTCCTTGAATTCTTTTGCAGTCCCACAAACTTTCATATAAAACTTGCATTATAATACTGCTGCTTGTTTAGCTGTCTGTGCTTCGTTTTACTAATTCACAGTAAAACTCACTGGAAGTTTTGCCCTGAAGGCTCTTCTTTTCACTCAGACGTCCAGTTGGCTCTGTAACTCTAAGCCGCAGGCTCAAAGGCACAACCACAACCCCTTCAATAATGCTCTATACCTGACATACAGAGTAGTGAAGCCTCACACTGAATACACGCTAATCTTGAACATGCTGTACAAAAAAACTCCAGTTTATCGTTGAAGGAATCTGAAACTTGTGTAGGTGTGTCCCAGGGGGATCGGCAAGATGAGGATAGAGGCCAACAAAGCATTTTTTATGGATTATGTAAAGCTTCATCTCTTTGTGATCTTTTTCCATCAATCCATTGTATTTACTGGAAAGTATTGTTCAGCACAGCAGGATTGGGTTGCTTAACAAATATGTCATTTGTATCACCCTTTTCCTGTTTAGTTTAGCATATTTGGTTTATTTCCATTTGCTTACCCATGAGATTTCAACTTGGTAAATAATTAACCTGGACACTGATAAAAAGAGAGTAACTACCGCTGCAGCACTGTGCTGCTTCTAATTCAGACTCTTTTTTCTGTGCTCTGTGAGAGATAGTTTTACACTTTATGAATTCGATTTGTAGGCTTGTTACAAAAGTTATCCCTACTGATTTATTCACAAGGCTGAAGTTGTCCTTCATACGAGACGATTAAACTGTTCTGCAACCACTTGGTTGCTGCTTTCTTGAGGTCTTACAGTCAGCTGGTTTCATTCTGTGTTCCTTCTTTACATCAAGGTTTTTTCTTTTAATAATACTGTTTGCAGAATAACAGGAAGTGACTAGTTACACACTTTTATCATCAAACCCTGCTAAACACACACGGCCTTAAAGTGAATGAATCACAGAGTAATGTGTGCAACGCATTTGTCTCAATCAAAAAGTCTTATTATCTTATTTCAGTTTTATACTTCCATTTTCCTGCATCACACAGTTACATGTTTTATACACAAACCTATTCAGTGATGTAATGAGCTGCAGGTGTTCTGCATACATGAGTAAAATCCTTCCATTATCTGTATCGCTTCATTCAATTCAGGGTTGCAGGTAGCCGGAGCCTGTCCCAGCAGTCACTGGGGGTGAAGTCGGTTACACCCTGGACAAGCTGCCAGTCCATCACAGACATGAGGAATATAAGTTCTGCATATAAAATGACATTAAATTATGCATGATGAAGTAATGCACCTCTGTATTGATATGCAGCCACGTGCTAATCACTATGTGGAACAGAGATGCCCAAGTCCAATCCTCCAAAGCTACAACATTTAGATGCGACTTTTTCTGACAGACCTGAATCAAAGAGCTGAATTCCCTCTTCTGCATGTCCTCTGGCTCTGCAGAGGCCTGGTAACAAGCCATTCATTTGACTCAGGTTGTGCTGGACAAGGGCTGCATCTAAAAGATGCAGGATTAGTAGATCTCAAAGACCACATTTTTAGAAAAAGACTTTGGGCTGATAAAAAAAAAACAATAAAACTGAAAGTTTGGTTATTGACTATTGATCCCAGATACTGATTCTTTAAAATAAACAACAACAACAAAGCTTGAAAGCCTGATCCCAGGATTCTCACCGAATCAGGACATCCTTTGATTTAGGTTATTAAAACAGAGTTTTCTTGCTTCAATCTTGCTTCAAGAGCCTGTTTGCTAGAAACTGAATGCACTACAGCTTCCTATCCTATTGGGTGATCAGTAAATATCTAGATCCTTCCCAGGCCATGCTGTCATTACACAGGCTTCAAGATATCACATTATCACATCAAACCCATGGACGACTAAATAAATCATTTGCAAGCAGTCGGTATGTAAATTAGCCATTGGTGCAAACTTGAGACAACAAGGCATATCTGATATGTATGAATGAGAAGTCCAGCAGGAATTACTCTAGGAACAAAGCAGATAAGTCTCCTGGAGCACAGTCGACACATTTCACACATGCAGGGCCTGGAAACAACACACTTGGGACTTCCACCTTCATTTAGATGAAAATGGACCTCCTCAAGAGGAAATAAAGTCATTTTTAACCCCGTTCTCACTACAAGACGGCCTCCAATAATATGCCCAGTCAATGGACTGTGGGTCTATTCAACTGCAGGAGGCCCACGGCATAGCCATAAATAATGTAGGGCAGCTCACATGAAACCCTAATCACCATTGTGCTGTCACCCAACAGGGAAGATCGCTTGTTTAATTTACTGCGCCGCGTCTGTCTCAGTTCTGCCCAATTTAGTTTCACCATTTCAACGGGCAAGAACTTCAGGTATACCTCAATATGCTGTTCCCCCAATGCCATGAATCAACAAGAATGCAATTTCATGTGTTCAAGACTGTGTGTGTGAATCTGCCAGAGTCTTTATGTGCACATGCTTTTTGGGGTGATGGTGTGTGTATGTGTGGCAAAAAGAACAAGTAAGAAAAAGATGCCGCTTGTGAAGCAACAATGGTTGGCTGAGAAGAAGCCATCAACACTCAATAACCAGAGCTCATTACTGCCCATATACAACGCAGTTCATTACATTACTATTCCATTAGCATGCAGGCATTTGCATATTCCAGTCTGCTCTTTACAAAGGCTGTGGATCATAAATGGCAGCCATATGCTGCCTGGTGCACGATATTACAGAATTATTACTGCGACACAAAAACTGAAGAAAAATGGAAATTATGTTGACATGAAATGAGGTACAAAACCAATCAAACGATCTGCTATTATTGATAGTGTTTCACAGTCTCGCTGAGAGAATGCAGATCATTTACAACCCCAGGTTATGCTGTCTCGCTGAGGAAAATTTGCAGGCTGAGGCCGTGTTTTTAGGGCTGGGTGCATTGCTGACATACTTCACTTCACATGTGCAGTACATGCAGTTTATTCATGAACAAAATAGCTTTTCTAAAAGCAAAACTTGGAAGGTGAATTCATTTACCAGTTTTTCCGGTCTTTGCCATCTTCTTTTTGGGAATTCCTGGCTTTATGTCCACTTCTTCAGCTGTAAATAAAGAAATCTAGCCATCTAGCAGGTTCTGTAGTGCAGTCTTTCAGCGTGACAATGATTTGGTGCGATGGCTCTTCAGTGAAACTGGCTGTACTGTGATGACAGCCCATGGGGACAGAATAAACAGCAGCAGCTCACAAGCTACATTGACTTGGCGGGCACAAGCCAGGGCAGCAGAGCCTTAAGATAACGATGATCTCTGCTGAGCCACTTACAGCGAGCTGGTTACTTGTGTTAGAAGAAGAACGGCTGTATCATCTTTGTTCGGTACTTTTATCTCACCACAGAGGTGCTCTCTACTCACTGATAAATGTGGCCTAGTAGAGCTAATGTGCGAGCAGCTGCAATCACAGCAGCTGGCTAATATACTGTCAAATGCCATATACGCCCACACAGAAGGGACAAAACAGAGGATTTGTTCCACTGAAGTCAGTGTTTTATGCTTCAGTTTTTGTTGTGGTTTTAAAATTGGACGCTGCCATTGCTCAGCAGACCAGCGTTTAATTTCCTATAGCTGGCTGGAAATGTCACAAGCCGTCAAGTGTCCTGTTTAGGAAGGAGCACTCTTACAATATAACTCAATAAGTTAAGACACACACTTGACTCAGACAACTACTATCATCTAGGAACAAGATGGCCTGTTGGACATTTTTGCAAGTGACACCTGCTACTGGCTGGCTGTCTGAGTCACGGCAGCAGAGGGTTAACTTGGCAGCTCAGCAGTACTGTGCAGCTCTAAAAGGAATATTAACAGCCTGTCCCTCGGTGCAGAGTGAACGGGACCAAGAGGAATGAGGAAGATGGAGAGAAAAGGAGCAACTGAGAAAAAGGAAAGGAGCAAAGGGGTGGGCGTACAAATTCAATTTCCAGTGACAGTGTGTGCAGGATTAGTTTTTCACTAAAACTATGTATCATCTGTCAAGGTTAATGGCAATGTCTTGGGAAAAACAAAGGAAAATGGAATAAAGACCATTCATTAGGAAGGGGTGTGATAGAGGTGTGCCGCAGCCACTCTGGGAAACGACATATATAACTATGAGCTATCATCAGTGCATTTTCAAGGTGGTAGCATGGAAACAATCAAACGGTGCTTTTCAACCTACAGAGATGATATTACTGCAGATGTTTAAAGATAAATCTGTGGGGTTAACAGCAGAGGTACCAGCGAGGATGAAGGAGTTGTCCTGGCTGACTAATAGGACGAGCGGCAGGCTAGCCAACAGACCGAGCCAGCCTGTCTCTCACAGAGCTGTGGATGTACTCAGTGGAAGCAATTGATACCATTGTTTTATGAAGAGGAGGGTGGAGGGGGATTAAGAACCAACAATAGGGCTCTTTCACTGGAAATGTCAGCCGTCACGCCAGGGGACTGTCCAACTGGGCAGAGACACTTTCATAAAAAGCCAAGGTACAAAACGTGTGGAAAATGGTATGAAAATCTGTGACAACTCAGGCAATGAAAGACTGACACGGACCAGAACATTTGCATGCGAGTAGTTAAATATGCAAACTGGAAGAGAAAAAAAAACACATGCAAACTGAAATATGGACAGCAGACTGTGGGAAAATTCCCAACATATGATGTGAGATCATTTCAAAAGGAATTAAATGGAAAAAGAGTTCATTTTTAATTTTCTTTAAATATTTGATTGCTATAAGACAAAGCTGTGCAGACTTGTCAGTGATTTTAACAAAAGGATCAGCAGCTTGAAACACATTCCTAATAAATAATCAGGATAATAGGCTATATGGGTCTTTAGTTCAGCCTCATTAGGGAAAAAAAAAGAAACAAATGTGGCCTGATTCTTCCGGCAAATTAACGTAGAAAGGAACTTAAAATATCACAACCGATGATCTGTTCTGGGACATTTCATTATAGGAGTCCATAACAGAGAGATTAAAAAGTCTTTGATAACCTGACTGGTTTTAGGCCTCTTTAAAATCTCTTAATGTTTTAGTTGAATATAGTTTATGTGAGGTACCATGCCTCTCTGAGGTTAAGTTTTCTACCTCTGGGCCAAATACTCTCTCCTGCTCCTTACATGAAAACTGGAAACAGCATATTCTAACATGTAAAGATTATCTAATACCATCCAAGCCACAAAACAGTAACAAGGTAAAGTAGCATGAAGGAGAGGGGATGTTAAAATGTGACAGGGAGGACCAGACATTTCCTATTTGACCAAAAGAAAGGGAATCAGTATGACACAGAAGTCCTGTTTAACTGCTGCTGGCTAAAGTTGAGTGACGCTTCCACATCCCAGCAGCTACACTCCCCATCTTAATAAAAAAAAAATGTTTAAAAAAAAAACACTCGCCTTCAGCTACGCTCTCCTGATATCGGCTCCCACCCTTCTCTTCCACTTTTCCCACACTCACCCCAGTCCCTAGGGCAAAGACTACGTCATTGGGCACCACAGCAAAACCACTGTAATATCCCAATTTATTTCTACTTATTCTGACAGACTGTGGGCCTCTTTAATATAAGTCCAGACTGGTTTTTTTTCAAGTAAAACTGCACTACATGGTTCCACTGGTCCCCATGTGAGGAAGCGACTGGTTCTCACTTGATTCATTATTCTGCTCGAGTAAGCTCATGCAAATCAAAACAAATCAGAGATTTTTTAAAGACACCAAAAAAAAAAACAAAAAAAAACACAAACACACACACACACACACACACACACAAAACTGGATTTTCCTATTTACAGTGAGCAAAACTAATTCTGCAGTGTGGCTTTCGCTTTACTTCACCCCAAAACAAGGCTGCTAGCAGTCAAATGTGACAGCATGTGGGTGGGACTGGATAGAGGTGTTTACCATTAAGTAAGCACAGGGTGGCATCTCCTGGGTGAACTGCCATCCTGAGGTGGATGTCTCATCTGTCAGCACCTGATGAGTTTACTGCACAGCCACAGCCTTGTGACTCAGCCACTGCTTGTCAACATCAGGGTGGCAGGCTGCTCTGGCGACAGACCACTACAGACCAAACCACCTGACACACTTTTCACAGAAAACTAGGTCCAAATTTAGCCCAAGGTATACTCTGAAATCTTTTCCTGAAATGTGTCTTGCTTGCTTCTAATGGGCTAAACTCAGATCGCTTTTTTTTTTTTTTTTATCTCCAGTGCAGATGATATCATCCACAGAAGGGGAAAAACGCACTAAAAATAGTTCTCTCAAAATTTCACTCTCCAATAGACAAAGAGAAGTTTGATTTTAGATCATTACTCCAGAGATTTTTAGTATAAAATGTGGGGAAATATGTAAACCATATCAGAAAAATATAAAAGCCCAAATTCAGAACATCTCAAAATATGAGCAACACCAAACATCTCATCGCTGTTTATCACTTGTTCCACAGGTGATGAGAAAAACCATCATATTTGCCACAAATAACAAAGATCTTAAGCAGGAGCTACTGACTCACTACGGTTCAGAGACAACAGAAATCCTTTTCACGGTTTTTCACACTCAACTTTACAATCTGCAGAGGAAAGAGAGGGACACGTTGAGAAGGTGGAGGTGGCAAGGTGTTAATGTGAGAGTGCCACAGTCTTTGCTTTGATGATACATTTAGTATTTAAAGTGAAACCACAGCATGTGAGACATTTAACTGGCACAGCTCACATAACAAGAGAACCAGCTTCCTGTATCAGGGAAGGTTTGACTTTATGAACACTTTAAGATGGTTGGTGAACTTGTGTGTGAATAGGTTAAAGGAAACATCATATGCATGTGTGAGAGAAAGCAATATTACAGCATTATCATGTAAACGCTTTAAGATCATCATTAAAATGTGGATTACATGACAGTTTTCTGTCTCCTATTTGGCCAAATCTGTCCCAGTTATGACAAGGGCAGAACATTTAGCTGTGAATCACACTCAGAAGAGAGGTGACAGGGTGGGAAAATCCTCTGTCACCCCAGATTTCCTGCTGAGTGCTTCTTCCTCTAATATAGCTTGTTCTGAATGTCACAGATAGTCAGAGAAAAGGTCAGCTGTCTTTTACCCCAGCTTGTCACACTCCCAAAAGTGGACTTTATACATTCATGTGCAGCAAATAAGGAGATGGTAGGTGCAGTTGTATAATCTGTGGTATCAAATAACAGTTATCATCCTGTGATGAATGAACACAAGCAAAAGGTGACTTTTCCGGCGTAAAGAGCAGCTTTGAATGGAGTGTAATGAGAACAGTAATCTGTGGTTTTAACAAGACACGACACTTTACAAGATAACACTGCAGGTTTCTGTGCTGCAGGGTATGTAACTCAAATGTTGTAACAATCCTGACATTTAATTAGAGGAGATGCAGACACCTCAAATACCACATTATGCTGACAGGGTATAATCAGGGGTGTTAACAAATTGGGGAAGATATCTGCCAATCTGCCCCGGTACCTTTAGGCTTCTTCTCTTTTCGGGGAGGTATTTTTTGTGACAGAAGACAGCATGTTTGTCTCGGGTCATCAGGTTTCCAGCTTATGAAAAGGAGGCTGCCCCTCTGGAAGCTACCCTCTGCTTACAAACCCCCCCAAAAGGAAGCTGCTGCTTATATGATCGCCATTTATTGTGATGCACTTGAGCAAAGTTTCCATCAA
The DNA here is from genome assembly GCA_037177335.1 of Kiunga ballochi. Classification (NCBI taxonomy): domain Eukaryota; kingdom Metazoa; phylum Chordata; class Actinopteri; order Atheriniformes; family Pseudomugilidae; genus Kiunga; species Kiunga ballochi. The sequence continues at coordinate 12,612,414 of JBAMIG010000023.1, read as the reverse complement.
GCTTTAAGGGAAAATTCCAGCTGATACAGCAAACGTGAAACAAACACATGTCTAGGTATGGCAGGAGGGAGTAAAGGCGCATTAACACACATATTACATGGTTGTAACTCCTCGTATTTGTACTTCTCTGTATGGTCTGCGAAGAATTAATTGCTAACTAATTGCTTTGAGGGAACTGTCAGCACTGAAATACGGGCTATTTATGTGCCTCAATGCCCAGGACGAGAAGCAAAGAGGGGCAAGATTTGCATGTTAGCTCACCTAACAACGAAACATACAAAAAAAACATAACATTAATTAAACAAGCGCGCGCACACGTATAGTTTTCTTTCAGTTAGTGCAGCCGGATGTTTAAGAGGACACGCATTATCAGTTTGACAGGAGTTTCGTTCTCGGGTTATGCAGAGCGTGTCACACAACAAACAGCGTAAAAGAAAAAAGGAAAAACTGTCACAGTCGTGCTTATTAGCCTATAACAGCGGCGACTCGTGACGCATTTAAAACGCTCCAAGTGAAAAAGGCTACAGTAGCCTGAAACGTGCTGTCAAATGTTGACAAGCCGTCAATGGCAAGTGTATAGTGATACCTGGGACCTGTTGACTCCGCCTCCACGCTCCCCTGGGACTGCTGGTGGAAGTTCAGTCCCGCAGCTGTATTTCTCCACCGTGGTAGTCTTTTTTCAAAGTTTTCTGCTGAGTTTCAGTTCTCCAAACTGCGACTCTCAAGAGCGTCGGGCGAAATTAGCCGCTGAACAAGCCGTAGAAGAGGCAGCGAGTCGCCTTCAGAGAGCACGCAAGTTTTGCACGGCTTTCGCAAAGGCAACCATTGCAGTCACGTTCTCCGGCTGTGAAATCCAACCAGCGCTGGCCACGCCCCTTTCCTTTTATGGAGGCCGGTCCTCTGCTTGGACGTCCAGCTCTCTCCAGATGTGCTGCCTCTGGAGCTCTGCCAGGCTGCAAGGGTAGTGCAGCTTTTGCTCAGTTGCATTCCTAATGTTTCAGATGCTTCACTGAAATGCACGCTCTCAGTTGGATAGTCGAGCACACGCACGCTTTCAGGTGTTGTAAAATAAGGAACATAGCCTTTATTAACACGACGCTGAAGAAAGCATTTTTTTCTTTTTTTTAGTTGATTATGCAACATGTCATAATTTCAAACTAATGCAAGCAAAGTTGTACAAAGTTGCAACACACAGTTTGAAATGCCAAAGCAAAGCGTCGACATTAATGCTGCATTTCACACGCCTTCACATGGAAGAATATTTGGAAAATCATTGTTGCCATGTTGTAAAAAGAAAGAAAAAAAATGGTCGTTTAAAAAAATAAAACCAGAAGGTCTTTAGTCCGCAGCCAACTAAATAAATGTTTGGGCAGGAGATCCAAATTTTTTTTTACAGTCAGTCAAAACAGCTTTATTGTTAAATAATGTTTCAATAACAGAAAAATGTAATTTCATAAAACAATAATTGAACAGGGAACATTTCGTTTTTCTACTTGTTCAAATATGCATTGTTTCCATGAAATTTTAAGCAATCTGGCCCAACTGTCGCGTGACTGTTCTCCCCTGCCCTGCTGTATGCACCATTATATCCTCAAAAACATCACAAATTGTCCCGTATCCATTTGTAGCGCTGCTTTCAGGCAGTCATCTACCCATGTTGTTGAATAAACCATAGAAAAAGAACTGATCTCAGCACCGTGAGCTGCTTAAAACATGCCATCATCTAAATGGTTATTTCATTTATTTTCATTTTTCAGATACTCTTTAAAACTTGTGTAAAATGTCTGTATGTTTTGTAAATCATGTAGTAATGTGACCTAGTTTTTGCTTATGCCATTTGTTAATCTTCTGTTGATGTGACTGTGTGTCCTTGTTGGACATGAGCTTTAATTCTGCTGTTACTATTTCAATGGTACAAAAGATCATTTTTATACTAAATTCTGTATATTTGAGTAAAATAATAAAACTCATTACATGTTTACTGGTGCTTTTGTCCAGAACTGTAAACCCATAGTTCAAAGAATCCCTCAAAGCAGTTAATGTGAAAAACAAGCGGTGACAAATCCTGTTAAAATTTTAAATGATTAGCATTTTTCAGCTCACAAAAAGGGAAAACATAACTGTAATATGTGATTGTTTTGTGTATTAGGCGTGTGTGTCTATATTGTCATTTTAGATGCATTAAGGGGAAAAATGATAGGATAGAAAAATACTTTCTTTTATTTTGAAACGACCCATAAAAAACGTTTTCACCAAATAAACATGTTATTGATTTTATTTAATTGACTTTTTCTATTGATCCTTTATCTGCACTGCTTATTCCAATTCAGGGTCACGGGTAGATGGGGCCATGGCTCAGCAACCATTCAGCGAGAGGCAGGATACAACTCACTCAGACTATTTCAAATTACCAATCAACCTAACATGCATGTCTTTTAGTGGGAGGAAGCCAGAGTAGGAGTGAGCATATGCAGGGAGAACATGCAAACTCTGCACAAAAGACCACTGCCAAGACCAAGACCCAACCCAGCAATGGTATCACTGTGAGGCTGCAGTGCAAGACCACCATGCAACCCTCACCGACATTTTTGTTATTTATCTATAGCCTATTTAACTGATCTTATTTTGAAAAGTCACTTGGGCCAAGATATTTTCTGAACACGTCTGCTGATAAAACAGAGAAACTGTGCTATTCAATTAGAGTACAATTGTAATTACAATTATATAATTTTAGTGACAAGAAGTATTTCCTTTTTCATATATCATTATCTAACAGTTATCAGTGTTGCAAAAACTTTGACAAGATCAAACAAAACAGGATGTTTTCCATTTACTGATTTTATTTTTAACATTTGGTTATTTCGAAATAAATAGAAATTAAAATTAGTCATTTAAATAGTTAGAGAGAGCCTCGGTTAGAGCCTTTCTATGTGGCCATTGCATATTCTCCTCATGTCAGCGTGGGTTCTCTCTGGGTACTCTGGCTTCCTCACACCATCCAAAAACATGCATGTTAGATTAATTGGTCATTTGAAATGATCTAATGTGTGTGACTGGTTGTTTGGATCTCTGTGTGACCCTGTGATGGACTGGTGACCTTCCATGGTGTACTCCACTTCCCGTCCAATGACTGCTGGGATAAGCTCCAGCTGCCCATGACCCTTCATTGCAATAAGCAGAGAATGGATGGATATTTGGATATGCTTTAGTAAATCATTCATTAAACTTGTAGCCCTGATGTTTATATTTAGGACAGCTAAAAGAGGGATATGTGTCTTCTTCTGCTATGATGGAAGGATTCTTCCAGTACTTCTCCCCTGAAAAAGTAAAGTTTTATGTGGCTTATGTAACTCTCTTCTCAAATATGATAGGCTGCAAGACAGCAATGACATATTTCACCTGCACTGTTACCTTCTCATCTTTTCCAGGAGCGCGGTCACAGTCTCTGTGACGCTCACACAGTCACAGAGACTGTGTGAGCATCAGTATCCACCTTGTTTCTCATGCTGCCTTCAAGGCTTTCTTATACAAATGCCACGAGTGACACTAAACTGTGTCACTTGTCACACATCACCACACAAGTGAGGAATGCAGCACTGAGGGGGCTGGCTGTGACATGGGACACAGAGGCATGCGAGCAACCATGGACTGAGGGAGTCGTCAAATGCTAAAAGAATCCACTGGTGGAAGTCCTTGCTGTCATTACAGAATGTGGAAGAGATGGAGCTGTCTCATTTCACTGCCTTCTGACAGGTGGAGCTGGGGTCTGACATGCATGTGAATAGCATGTGTACATGTAGACCATATGGAGGCACCCTCATTTACTCAGCCGCAGTGTTGGGATATGTCTTGTGAAGCATTGTGTTTCCTCTGCATGGCTTTTGGTTGGATAGTGAGGCCTCTTGGGTGTGCTTAGCCCAGCTGCATCCTCTGCTCATAGCCAGGTTTATGCTGAAAGTTACTGGGGCTGAATCTTAACGGCTCTGCACTTTAGTACAGCAAACCCCTGCTCTGTGGCACAGATAGAGAGTACACGGGAATATGTACTGTATAGCAATACAGGCATATCAAGCATAGCAAAGCCACGTGGTGCATGCCCCATGTAATGTTTTACATAGCCTCTATGTATACTTGCAAACCCTCAGACTGTCTGGCTTGGGACATTGCTTGTAAGGCATTAACTTTGTCTCTGGCTACTGCATGGAAACAGGAAATTAGAATGTGGACATGCTTCGAAGATCCAAGATTTGTAATGCTACTTTCACTATTTTCGAAGAATTGTAAAGAGTAGCAGACAAGCCTGACAAAAGCTGAAAGGATTAAGCACATTATGCATACAGCATGTTTATGCCTTTGGTTAGCAGAGTGTTGCTGCAGACCATTGGTGTTTCAGGGAAAGCTCAGTCCATTACTTCATGTGGTTCAGAGAAGCGAGGGGATCCAAGATATTCACAGAACAGGGAGACAAGTAAAAATATCCAGTTCTTGAAATAGTAAAGAAAGAAAGCTTCTTTATTAAGCTTGCCACAGCAGGGCAGCAGTTAGGTTAAGGTGCAGAGTGAAAACACACTAAAAGACACTTCAGCTGTAACAGAATCAACTGCCGGTGCCCTTTAAAATTAAGTAACTTCAATTCTAATTCACATTTTATTTTACGCTGTTTTAATTCTTACAAAAAGTCCAACCTTGAATCATAGTTTTTTTAATGACTTATTTCTGTTTGGGTTTTTTTCCCCGAGTAATGCTGGTGGTTGTATGTGGGCAGGCTGACCTAACTGTTTCTAGCCTCATGTTAAAGCATGACAGAATTTGTGGTCAGTCTATTTTGCTGCTACGTTGGAACAGCTTCTTTAGACATTAAAGTGGTGTCAAATGTCTGGTTTAACCATTAGTGACAGATAGAGACATACAGATACATTAACCAAGCATTTAAACACAACAATTATAAGGTGTTCCACTCATAGTTTACCATGGCTTTATTAATTTCCAACTATGTCCAAGATGCTCCTAAAGGGCCTCAAAGGGCTTTCTTTTTCCTGCCATTCAATCTCCTGAAACAAGAGGGTAAATTGTCCCAGTAGATGGCTATTGTTAGATAATTACACTGTATCATTGCTCTCGTGTTTCTCTTTACAAGGCACCTGGTGAGCCCCTTAGCTGGTGCTCAGTTTCCACTTCTGAATGCCGTGTGCCTGTTTACTGTCCAGTGTGAAAGTCCAGTGCTATTTCCAAAGAGCGGTAACATTAGCCAGCCTGATCAATGCTTTCACCCCCCACCATGGGGCCACATACCTCATGTCATGTCCTGGTTCACAGAGAAAAGGACATGGTGTCAGAGACCCCCCGACCATGCAGGGTGTCACTCACACCCAAGAGAAATATTTCCAGTTCCCCAAATGTCTGTGGGTAATTACAGTGTCTAATATACTGGTGCAATCTGAGAGCCAAGAGTCTGACGTCAAATCTAGCAGTAGTCTGCCAGTCTTTATTGGGTATACATTCAGAGATAATCCAATAAGTGGTCTAAGAGGTTGGAGCGCCATGAAAGGGCCAAGATTTGGTGGTCAGTCATCATCCTCTGAGTCCCGATTAAGCTGTATTTTCCAGCTTTGTGTTAGCTTTAAAAAATCCAAATACTTATTTGGCGCTCCTAGCAGCTAGCCATTAATCACTTGGTGACTCCCCGTTTATTAGCTTGTCAAGCAAAGTAGAGTTATGGTAAAGCTGTCAAGCAGCCACCATACAGAGCGCCCCAGGGTATGGCTTAAGGATGCTTGATTAGACCTAATAAGTCTTAGTGTATACATCTCAATTACATTAAAATATCAATTCTTTAGTCAAAAACCAGATTTTTGACCAGAAAACCTGATTGTGCCCCATGTGTATGTTTGGAAAGGTGTGCTGAAAAGTAGCATGACTTTCTCATTTTGCACACGTTGTGGTGATAGTCTGCGAAAAATAAAGGAGAAATGTGCAAGAGGAAGAATGAGAGTGCAGACAAGATAGCATCAACCTCATGGAAACAGTTGAGCCTTAAATGTATTTTTTGAACTTGCAAATGGCTGTAAAGGAACAGCTTTCACTCAGAACCACAGCTCAGATCAAGCTCAAATAGCATGCCACATACACGCAGGAACCATGGCATGCACATCTCAGCGCACTCACTGTCACTGATGTGTGTGAACTGCAAAACTCTATTATTCAGCTTAATGTGGATCTTCTCCACACACACACACACACACACACACACATATATATATATATATATATATATATTATTTTAAACCTCTGACAGCCTAGCCTTTTGCAGGATTTAGTCCATCTGAAAACATGTGGTAAGCCTTGTGGAATGCTTCAAATGATTCCCAGATGTGGGCCGCAGACAGAATTAACCCGTTCTGATCCCGCTCGGCAGCAGGGATGAAATGTAAAGGACACCTTTGCAGGAATAAAGCAGGAACATTATCAGCAAACTTTTATCCTTTTCTGTCAACTTTTATTACTTTCAAAGCATTACAGCTCGCTGAACTGTGGGCTAACATCATTTGCTATGAAGCTAAAAATGGAAGTCCTCTTATGCTGCATTACCCAAGAATAAAGAATGCGAGAGTGCCGCTTTTTCCAGATGACTCAGCAATCACAGGAGCCTGACAAAAAAAAGAAGAAAAAACAAAAGAGAACACCTTATAAGCAACAACTCAAACTCTCGACTCAATTCACTTCTGAATGCGTTGTTTAGCAGGCTGCAATAACTTGCAACAAAGTGAAGCTTGTTCCTGTTTGCTAAGCTGTAGCATAGCTGAACCACAAGCCTCATACTTGCTTAATGCTTAACTTGCACTTTGCAGACAACTGTTTATATGACAGGATTGAACTTGAACTCAAAACGGGGTGTCTTATGATGTCTTATGAGGGACATTGTTGTTGTAGTAACACTCCCAAAGATGGCGGTTTTGATTGGAGGGAGAGAGGTAGAAGAGCCAGACTACTAAACAGGGTGGAGAGAACGAGCAGCTTGATATCCTATGAGCAACAAACTCAAGTGACCCCATTCCCTGTTCTCCCGCTCTATCTCCATCTCTGGTGTTCCCTCCCTCCACCCCTCTCTCATTCTTTCCCTCCCCTCCTTCCTTCTGTACCTCCCCCTCCCTGTTACTAAGCTAGCCAACTGTGATGCAGTTGTCCAACACGCCCGTCAGCCTGCCAGCCAGCATGTTGGCCTGAGTCCTATTATACACAATCATAACAGACAGAAAGGGTACACACAGACAAGTGATAGAATTGCACCAAAATTGAGGGCAGAGGAGAGTGGCAGGAGGTTACGCCAGCTGCAGGTTGATGAGCAATGCAAAAAGGAGACTGGAGCAGTCAGAGAGAGGAAACAGAAACACTCTGAGAAGGACACCATATGAAAGCAGAGCAAGGCTGGGAAAGGCTGTTGCTGCTGCTTTGAGCTTCCACATGTTAATACATCATAGAACTCCAGTCTCTCTCCTCTGCCTCCTTCCCACAAGCCTCCCCAAGGAAAGACCAGTGTTAAAAAAGAATCACAAACAAGTGCAGCTCCTAATTTTGCTTTCCCATTTCTGCAGAAGAGTCAGATGTGTTTTTTGCTTCTCAGTCACACTGATGCTCTGTTATTCAGCCCATTAACAGGTTTCCACAGCAAAGGGCAGTGGATTATAACCAACGGCCTTAATGAAAACCTTGACATGAATGTATTGTAACTTTGAAGTGACGATTAGAGAGACTGTAAACTATATTGCATATGAGCAACTCTTACTATTTCTCACCGGGTTATAGCTGATATTTTAAGGCCTTGTACTACATTAATATATGTGTAAATACATACCAATATACAAGAAGAGTTTTTGATGCACCTGATATGACTCTTTGTCTTCACCAAACTACCCTAAAACGTCATTCATCTATCTACTGTTAATGTTAATGCAGCCAATGTATTTTCAGAGCAAATGCTAACCGGCTTTATAAATAAAGGGTACATCTCAATGCCATTTTGTATGTTAAGCTCAAAATTAGGGCTTGTGGTAGACTTAGATAAGAACATGCACAGCAGTCAGAAGGAAGCCTGGCTAACCTCAGTATTAAAAACGACGCACTGCGTCATTACTGCGAGTCCAAATGTACACAAAGACAACAACAGTCACAAAAATTGCAAAGTCATTCAGAAAGCGGAGTTTTATTGGCATACCTTTCAGAAAAACAAGCATTCACATTCTGCTTCGCCACTCCATGATGCCTCAAAGTGAAATGCTCACTTTTGAAAATGACACCTTTGTATTCTGTGGATGTTTTTGTTCTGCTTTCACTTGTTTTTTGTTGATGTTTGACTCATTACAAACTACTTGGTTAGAGTTAGGCATCATGAAAAACACGGCAAAGGGTGTCAAACACTCAAAAACCCATAATTATCTGGTTGAGTGTTTTTCTAGGAATCTGAAAACCTTAAATCTCAGGTACTCGAAAGCAACACATAAAGCACGGTTGATACATCTCAACAGTAAAAGGCTTCTTCTAAACCATCAAGAAATTTAGCACACAAACAGATGAGAATCATTTTTGCACAGTTTCCTACAAAGTAAGAAGCTTACGTTGTTTGTGTCGGTACCTTAAAATCACTCACGCACTTTGTGCTTTCTAACAATTTCACTAACACCCTCAAAACATCAGCAGAATGTCAATGTCATGAGCAAGTGGAGATTATAGGATTAGGATGGCAGCAGTGTATTAAAACTGGTGTTTTATAGGCTATAGGGTCACATGTAAAATCATAATGCCATGTCAAACACCATGAATGTGACATTGCTCCCCAACAAACCACCTGCCAACTTCTGTCTGCACAGACTTACCCTCACACATAAGGTTGTTTTATATCCCCTCCTGCTGTGTCCTCCATTTTGGATCATCAGCACGATAGTTGCCAACATATTCCCCTTCCCAGCATCTCATCAGAGGAAACCCAGAGAGTATGTCCCTTTAATTAGACCCCCCGTGAAAATAATGGTGCATTAATGACATTTCTATGGGGGCCAATGAGCTGGAACAACAGAGGAAAGACGAAATCACAAATCAATTCCAACAAATGTAATTAAGGCTTAATTAGCCTCCAGGGTATCACTGGAATACCACGGAGAGGACAATGTGGAGGAAGAGAGGAGGAAGAGAAAGCGAAAGAGAAACTGGCATTTAGAGAAACTGAGATCATGGGTCAAGAAAATGACATGTGCTCATTCTGTAGGGTTCACTTGTCACAATGCATGTCTAACAATCCTCACCATGCAACATTTATAATCATGACTCTTATTATTAAAAAATATTCCCAGTGCTTTGATTAAAATCAAAGGAGCTCTAAGCAGCTGGATGCTAAACGCGTGGCTCTTGGCTCGTGCCTGGGCTGATTTAAAGGCAACATTTCAGAGTGGAGCCACACAGCCAGAGCTGGATGGAGAAGCGCTAATTCTCTATAAAAACAGCAGCATGTACGGTTAAGCAGCAACATTCTGGTGTTAAAAAGAAAAGAAGTGGGAGAAAGAAACAACAGAGGGGGGAAAAAATAGAAGCGCAAAACCACAGGGAGGCTTGGATACTTGCCTGCCTCACTAGATGCCACATTACACAACCTCTCAGAGTCTCACGCCAATAAATGAGCTTCATAAACTGCAATTAAAACCCTGGGCACTAATTCAGTGGAAATGGCAGCCTGTAAAAAACAAAGTGTTAAAGAATAGAGGAGAGGAGGGAAGACATTTTTGGAGTTGAACAAAGCATTTAAAAAAAAACAACTTTTTTCCATGTCTTGGTTTAGTGCAAAACAAACCATATTCATACATTATCGCCTGTTACACACGCATACAAGACACAAAACACAAACACATGCGTGCAATCTTTTGGTTTCCTGAAATGACATTGTCATGAAGTGGAGCAATGCAAATAAAGTTTAATTGAATGCATGCTCTGATTTTATAGGATGTTGCTTATAGGAGTCAGACTTCATGCACACGAGGTGGGCCAATTTGTCAAATGTTTGCTTTAACTTGTCTGCAGAAACCTGCTTAAATGCCTCATTTGTGCTCCAATTTTTTCTTCAGTTGTCATCACACACAAACAGGGAAGATTTTAAAGGAACTTTGTGGAGTGTTTTTCTGCAGCTGCTGTTCACACATGTGCTTCACAGCAGGACACTGAAGATGCACTCTTACAGCTGGAAATCTCTGTCTAGAGCAAACAGGAGCCAGAAAGTGATGGAGAAATCACTTTTTTACAGTGTACTGAGACAGCAGAAGAAGCTGATAGCTACTTATACTACATGTGTGTGAACTTTTTTTTAAAACATTGATGTAAATGGTTTTATATCCAGTCCATGATCATCACAGAAGCATCACGAGAGGATAATTAGTGTTTAGTTCTTGGGTCTTAAAGAGGTTTTACCTTTAACTTTTCCAGTTTTGAACTATTTAGTAAGAACTTTTAGGCTCATAAGCTTGGAAAGAACATTTATATACTGTAGATTCACGGAGGCCACAAGTGCCTCACCAAATTATTTGACCATATCAGATCTTGTCTGTATCTAAGTATATCCATGATAGCAAATATTAAGCAGAAAGGAACATGCAGCTTCCACGCTGGCAGTAAATGAGTGTAAGATTTGCTGCAACATTTGCCTGCTATCTTATCTGCTGGTCTCCAGAAGAGTTTACTGTTAGTGGGGAAACTACTAGAAACTAATAACTTAGACATTTGTGTTTGCACATGCAGCTCCTTCAGAACATAAAAAAATTACTTCAGGACATGTGTGGAAAAATTGCACCTATCCACTTTGCTGCTACAGAGTTTTAGCATAACTCAAAGAAAGAATACCTCACTGTAAAATGGATGCACAACTGACCAAAAAGAGCAAACATGACATTTGGAAAAAGTCTTTAGAGACAAGAGCCAGAAAAAAATTCCCAAAATTCCTCAGACAGCAGTACCAATGTAGAGGATGATTACAAGGTTGAGTTTTTCAACATATATGTATGTCAGCATATTGCTAGAACACTACTACAACGCTATTGCTGGTGAAGAAAGTGAGGAATACTTAATACATCTGTGTATTTTTCCTCACTTGATATCTTAAAAAGGTTGAGTTTATCCAGAAAAAAGAGAAATACCCCTCAATTCAACTCTGATATTTCCACTTATGTGCTGCTTAAGACAAGCTTTTATAGGCTTCTGCCAAACAGGTCAGATATAACTGAAAGTCTGTATCTATCTTATGTATCAATGAATGAAAGCAGAACATTTCATAACAAATCATTTTATTATTTCTGATCCTGCAAGTGTGCATTTTGGTGTGTGTGGATAGTGTTGCTACATGTAACAGACCGTATCTAGATGTTTCACTCTGTTTTAGTAGCTCATTCTAAGTCGTCTCCATCATGAAGACTGTTTGGATGTCCTGGGGATGAAGCAAAAACATAAGCCTGTGTTGAAATCGCCTCAGCTCACATGGTATGAAACAAAAAATCCAGCACTGCTTTTGTTTCCCAATGTGCTTTAATTTATCTGCAACATTGCTTAAGCTAACAAAGAGACACCCTAAACAACTAAAGCAAAGGGATTTTTGGATGGTTAGATTCACCTCATTTTGACTCCAAGAAAAGGTTCTCTCAGCATCTTTTTGTTAAATACTCTCATCTTTTTTATTACTTTACTAGGGACCCTGAAGTAACATCCATCTATTTCCCATTTCAATGATTGGAACAGCCAAAAATAATGGTATTATTAAACTAATTTTCCCAGCAATCAAGTATGCATTAGCTGCACATGCCCTGGTCTTCAATGAGCTTCGTTGTCCATTATTTCATGTAACACTGTTGGAATAAAAAAAATCTGGTGGATTACCTAATTAATATCTTGAACATGGAAATGAATATTAAAGTGGGCTCTTTAAGAGGGAACACATCATTAGACTTGAAGCTACTTTCATCGTTTTACTTCATACAAAGCAACTTTCTCTGAAGCCTTTTGGAGCAGTCGTCCAGGGAGGTATGCCAAACAGGTTTGTCAAATCAAAGATGTTGGCAGGATGCACATTGTTGATGGAAGGCATCTGCCACAGCTGTCTGTATGTCAGGGTCAGAAGACAACAAAATGAGGTGTCAGCAATGTTACGAAACAGGCCACACACACACTAAACCATAAACAAGACTAGATGCTGGGAGCTTCTCATAAACACATCTCACTCTCACTACCTCAGCAGACAGAACAGTCTAAACTGTCATGTGACATAGTTGATATGCTCTTCAGGTTTCTCTGTGTGTGAGTGTGTGTGTGTGTCGGGTCAAGTAAGGCTGCAGGTGACTGGTGATGTCAGTTGGATAATGTTGTAAACGGCTTTGGTTGCTGCAGCGCTGAGTGACAGTGGAATATCAGAGGCTAGAAAACGTCGATTGCTGCGTGTGAATTTCTTGTAAACCAGCAGCAGCTATTCCTTCTCACAGGATGGGTGGTTTCAGCACCTCTTCCTGGTTAAGATCACTACTGGGGATCGGCTGACCTCGAGGTTGTGCGTCTTCCCTTCTTTTAAGACTCATCATAACCCGGGGATTTGAATGTTATTTGTGGAACATACGCGATCCGCCAATTGAAATGTCAAGAGAGCAGCAAATACAGTTGCAGCATCAATAAAATGAGCTTGATCATTGAACAGTAACTACAGATAAAAAGGCTTTTATAACATACAATGTTTTTACTTGATTGTTGCATTGCACAAATAAACCTGTTTTCTCCACCTTGAGCAGAAAATGATACACTCCATCCAAACTAAATAAGCCCCGTGTCCAGCTGCCTGTTTTAATTGCTTATTGATTAGAATGTCCTGCTGGGACAGAAACAGAGGAAACAACAGAGGAAAACCTAGAGGTGATGAAAACCAAGGGATATAACGCATGGTTGAGCAGGAAACTGTCTCAGAGGGAGCAAGCATAAAGTGGACTCTCCAGGAGAGTAAATAAAGGGATTTAAGGAAAAAAAAACATCCTCGGCTGGCTGGAATAATAAGATGTTTTAGTTTTATTGTGGAGCTCCTGAAAAACAAAGGCAAGGACATGTTTGTTCACTTTAACTTTTGCTTGTTAATCTTGGCATCAAGTTCGTCACTGTCGAAGAGAAAACAACATGAGCTCGGCGACGGAAGTTTGAGGTTGAGCCTTTTATCACCACCAGAATCTTCTGCTCAATCTTATCAGGGTTTCCTGTGTAAGTCACCATCTCATGCCCTTGAGGACTCTGCACACAAGTAGTTGTGTAGATTTACAACCAAACACAATGCTTAATTGAACCAATTTGTTCACATCATATGTTTCTGATGAGCAGCCAAAGACCTAACATGTGCCGATGAGTTCAGAACAGTTTTACTCTAGATTTCATCATAAACCTTTGAGGCTCCCGGTTAGGAAACAAAGTCATAAGTCATCAGTAATTCCAGATTACTGATGATTTCCATAAAAAATGTTACTAGTGTTTCATTCATTTTCATTATATCTTCATTTTAGGATAAAAAAGAATAATTCACACACAGTTATGCATTTCAGTGTCTATATTAGCACTGATATATCTATTGGCACTCTGACTCAGCATCTCTATGAGTCATCAAACAAAGACACGCAAATGGGAAATCATACCCTGATATAATGACAGCTCTGATTCAGATGTTGCTCATCTGTGACATCTTCTGCATCTCCCTGGGCAACTAATACAAGAGGTGGCTGCTCTGAGACTGACAGAAACAACCAGCGAGAAGTGGCCGTATTCCTCAAATGTCTCCCTGTGATCCACCACAAACCTGCAGATGGTCTGAGCCAAATGAGGCGGAGAAGAGGAGCTCCTTTTCTTGATCTTTCTGGAAGCATGCACACACACACATGCACACACACACACAAGGGGTTGCTGGAGACGCACAGCAGCGTGATGATAATCTTGCACAGCGATGGGTCAAGCTCACAGGACAGATGTTCAAACTCAACAGGAATGAGTAACAGAGTTCATTTTTGTTTCAGTATCACATAACATCATGACTCATATTCTGCACTACAGGCTCTCACATGAATCAAAGTGTGATGCATATCAAATGTAAAAACAACACCAAATCGAATTTAAATATAAAAGTCAAAACAAGAACAGAATTGTTTTAAAATCACCATGAAAACTGTCTATATTTATAGTTTTTCCACATCGTGTTCTGGCACATTGCTACTACAATAACCATCTGAGATAATTCACAAGAAAACCCAACTTTGCTATTTCCTGTTGTCTCAGCCACCGAAAGTGTGGTTTGTCTGCGTCTCCCAGTGGGTGAAGGGAAGAGGAAGTGTAGCTTCATGTGTTTTCTCCCCTGCTGGCCACATTTTATGCTACATTTCCAGTTTCATATACTGTATACCAACCGTTTTAAAACAAAAAAGGAACACAAAAAAATGAGAACACATTTGCACCGATATTTACATCAATTCATATGATTGGTCGCCTCAGTTTATTGTATTTAGAGTACTGAAGATTGCAGGACATAAACAGTGGGCAGTATTAACAGCATATTCAGACTGATTGTGTGATTACTGGTTGGATAGGCAATAGGTCATTGCCTAATGAGTCTGGGAAAAAATAGTAGTTTTCTTGTAATCCACAGCATGTTTGAGCCAGTCATAATACCAGAGCTGATTAGGGAGTGCAGTTAAATAAGGGCTGACCTGTAGTGATGAAGGGAGAAGGCTGTACAAACCTCACAGGATTATCATGCCCACCACAGCGCATACAGAATCAGCCGGAACAGCCATGGATTGTTGCATCTGGAGATGGCCAGATGTATTAGAAGCTCGGAGACAGATGAAGAGATTAAGGTCGCCTTGTCCTGGTTGGATTAGAGCCAGAAGCAACATGATGCTAATGGGCTGGCACTGGCAGGCAGAGTGGAGGCATAGGTTGGCTGGCAGAAATCAACCAGGCTCTAATGTTTGCACCCAGCCCCTCCCTCTACATGGAAACACATCCTTTCAGCATGCTAACCTCACTACATATAGAATAAGCAACACATAACTGGTTTGACACAGGATTATGAAAACAGGTCACACAAACCAAAGGTTCCAACCTTTTCATCATGAATAGAGTTATAGTGGTGATCCTTTAATCTCATTCTCTTTTTTTCTCTCACAAACACAGACAGTCTTTTTCCTCATTTCTACACAGCCATCTGGCTCACAAAATTATTCATTTTCATATAAGGATTACATTTTATGAAAATGCAGTTTCATATAAACTTCTATAAAGTCTCTCAACCTAAATATTTGTATTCAAAAGGGGTCTTCGGTTGATCTATTCACTGATGTTGTCTTCTCAGACATGAACTTATAGAAGGACTACTGCCAGGAAGACATTTTTAAGGGAGGGGAAATAGAGAAATGCTAACTGACACAAGAACCAGACTAAGAGTAATTGCCAACAGGTCTGTTGGAGTAATGAAACCTATCAAAAGCCTAGGCTTCAAAATTATTGAGGCAACATGGTTTCATCTGGACAGAGAGACCAAACAAATGGCAGCAAACATCCAAAGTTCGGGTTCGAACTGTGTAGAAGAACATATTTCAGGTCTATTAGATTGGGTCATATAAGGATCCTTTGGGTTTTCAGTGTATCCCTGTTTCAACACAAACAGCCAATGAAGCTCTGCTAAACAACTCATTAATGTGAGTCAGGTGTTGAAACTGGGAAACATTGAAAACCAGTAGGGCTGTGGCCCTCGTAGGACCGAACTGAATAGCCCTGATATATATGATCATAACAAATAATTTACAACAAGTCAAAACACCTGTGTGTGACTGCGAGAGACACAAAAGAGGTTACAGGAATAAAAGATGGATTCTAAGAACTTAGACCAGTGAAGGCCTATCACTGATAGGCGAGTCCAAACTTCAAGGGTCTGCAAGTGTTAGGGGTTCCCCTGCTGCAACACACCTGACACATATCAGACTTGATTAACAGGCTTGAGAAGAGCTTGCACTCTGCATAAGTCTGCACATTACCGGCTAATATGAGTCAGATGTGTTTGAGCGGGGAAGCTCCTAGCACATAGAGAACTGCAGCCCCCGAGGGTCAGTGTTGCCCACCTCTGGTCTAGAGAAATGCAGATTTAGAAAAAACAGACATGACATTTGTAGAGGAAAAAGAAGAGATTGCAAAAAATGGAAATCGATGGAGGTCGATGATTTGCTATGTGGTGACACGCAAAGGAAACAGCCGAAAGCTAAAAGAAGGCAAACAAATATTATTTGGGGTTTAGTTATGGTTAAATAATTTGTCGGCAGCTAAAAGATAATCACCAATGTAGTATTAATTTATTAACTTTTACCCTATGGCTTAGTTGAACACATGCATTCATTTTTATGCATTTTTTTCTACAGCTCAGACATTTCAGGTTTGCAGTTTGTCTAGTTCATCTAGTTAGCAGCTGTTAGCTAGCTAGCTAGCTAGCTAGCTAGCTTGATAGATAGATAGATAGAGAGTACTTTTCAAAATATTACAGAATGCTTGTTTTTTTATGTCTATAGCAAATGTTTTAAAACAGAAGTGAATCATTTTCTGCACATGAATGCATCTGTGGTGCATGAAGTCTGCAGCAACAAACTGAATCAAAATAAACTAAACATCACCCAGAGCAAAAGAGTGACTCATTGGTGTGTTTTAATGTTTTCTGACAATAGGCTTTAAATACATACGCTACGTGCGTTAGCATGGGTCATTTTTTTAATTTTGTCTGACTAATTTTACATTTCCGGTAAGTAGGGAACATTTCAGCTTAATCCTCTAAAAGATTATTTAATCATCAGATTTTTTACTGTGGATTAAAAAAAAAAAAAGAAATACTACTAAAAAATGTGGAAGAGAAGAGCAGTTTCAGCTAACAGATGAGGACAGTGAATGCAACACAGCGGACAGTGAACTGGCCAGGATGGCAGGCAGGCAGAAGGCAGGCGGGCTGCCTCCTTTGGGGAAGGGTTGGAAATGGGAGCGTCCACATTTCTAGACAGTGACTGGCCTAGTTTCAGAAATACAGCCCCATCGCTGTCTCTCGATCTATCTCTCTTTGCCTCTGCAGTGGAGCAGGCAAACAAATCATGTAAAGTTAACATCAACGTACGCTCTCAAAGGTCACTGGATCTCTCATAGAAGGGCCGACCTCTGTGCTGCTGGAGGGTGGAGCTGACCCAGCCAGAGCCATAGCTTTGGAGGCAAGATGTCATTACTTTTTTTATGTTGTTGTTGATATTTTAACCTCTCCTCTCTCATCTCATCATCTTCCACTCCTCCATCCGCACATCTGATTATTTTTTTATGTTTCCCTCCTTTCTATCCAACAACCATCCCCTATCTCTCTATTTTTCTCTCTCTCTGCAACTCAATAATCCTCTCTTCCTCACTGTTTTAAGGACACTGGCTTGTTGAAGTGGAAAGCTGGCCTGTCACTTGATATTATGGCTGACATAAGACCAGTGGAGTGACACAAGGTGTGCAAAGCCCAAAAAAAAAAAAAAAAAAATCAACCAGATTAGGGTCTTACATAAGTTCTCTTTCTCTGTGTCCTACTTGTTCCTCTGTCTATCCCTTCCTTATCCCTCTGGAGGGGAGCAGAAATGCGTAGATCGAGAGGGAAAAGGCAGAGATGTGGCACAGGGGATATAGAGTGAGAGAAGCATGTCCTGTAAATGAAAAGAAGGATGGAGCGCCAGGGACGGGAGCTGGAAAACCAGAACCTAGAGGCAGTTCTTGTGAAAAGATGTTGATGCTTCAGAGGCAGAATAAGGATTTAGCTTATTATACAAAGTCTGGTAAAAGAGGATGATAAGTCATTAAGGGCAAGTTGAAGAGAGGACAACAGGTTCGGTCCTTTGCTAATCTCCAAATACCCCTTACCTCCAATCTGTCCCCCCCCCACCCCCACCCCATGCTGTGATAAGATTTCCCCTGAGACGTCAGATGGTACCACTCCACTCCCACATCTCTTCTCTTTCTCCCCTCCCCCTCCTCTCTTTTAACCCTCCTCTGTCTTTCTTTCTGACACTTGCTAACTCCTCGTCCATTTCTTCTTCCCTTGCCACCGTATCACTCATTCCCATGGCACTGATGTGTGAAGGACCTTGGGAAGGGTGGAGAGGGTGGAGGTTCCATCACCAAAGGGCCTCTTAAGTATTCAAGGTCACTGCTTGACAAAGCGTATGCTGCAGCGCGTAAAGTGTTTCACAAGGCGTGTGATGTTTTGTAATATTTGACATGCTTCCCTGCAAGTCTGATAGTGTGTGGTTGCAGATGTGTGTGTGTGCGTTTGTTTATTCTGAGGACTGAGTTAAGCATTAGATCATGAGGGTATTTTCCTTCATTTGGGACAGATCCTCAACAAGCAGTGAGGTTAAAGTAAGACGTGTTTCCTTCACAAGGTTAGGGTTCACAATAACACTGAGGGGAGCAGAAAGTCCCAGATGATCCTCTCAGAGATAGAAGTACACATGTGTGTTTGCAGTTTGTGTAAAAGGATGACCTGTGGACTGGGTGTGTTCTGATAATGAGAGCATTCACATTTTTTAATCTTCTGTTTCACCATTAGGATGAAGCTGATTCATTCTGTTAAAACACCATGTTATCCCCCACATCTGTGCAATGAAGCTCCTCTGAGAAGAAACTGGAAACTGTGACTGTACTTTATTAACCTCATAGAGATAATTAGCTTCGTAACCAGTTTAGGGGGCAGTTATTATTTATTTAAATTAAACCAGTTGTGACAGAGTCGACATCTTTTGACCGTATTTCACACAAAGGTTGTGCATGTACCATAATTGCTCGGTTTGATTTCTTCTTCTTTGCTGAGTGGTCGGCATACGTTGACTTTCTATTTGAGTACATCTGATAAACATAAACATCTGATTAGATAAGATTCAAGCCAGTATTATTGCATTTAGCTTGTTTATTTAGTTAAAACTGTCGTGTTGGTTAAATACTCAAAGCGATTCCATTACTCCCCACATAGTGATCATGTGTTTCAGGAGGAAAAAGAGAGAAAGAACGTCTCTTCCTGTATTTATAGGAAAATCAGAGAGGTTATGTGTATACAATATGTGTCTGTCTGTTAGCTATAACTAAAAAAGTAATGGGCCCATTTAGAATAAATATAAGGAAATCTTCATGAAGAAATAAATAGTGTATTATTAGACTTATTGTTGGGGGGATCTGCATCCCACCTGAATCCAGTCATTATCTAAAAGGATTCTTTACATACTTTACTATAAAGCAGTAGATAATGGATGGATGGATTCTTTACAGATGCAAAACAGGCGCAAACATCTGTGAATGTTGTCCCTTTACCAGTCCAACAAAAAAGGTGGGTTTTATAGCGCTGGACTTTTGCCTTTGTGACAGACAACACATGAATAGAGCAAGGTAGTGGTGAGATTAAGTTGATTTCTATGTTTGTTTACTGTTAATTCACACGTCCTCTTTCTTTGTATATATTTGGAGCAACAAGCACCTTTGTGTAAATACAAGCTGTTTTGGAAGACCTCTGCCTTTTAGCCAGCGTTGCACATCCTTTTTGTCTTGGCTTTGCACTTTCATGCAATCAAACATTCTAAAAAAGGAAACATGAAAACATTGCAAATCCGTTTGCATACAACAAATGAATATTTAATCTGACCCAGCTCGCTTTGCTGCAGGTTTAACATGTTCCTGAGAAACATTTGCAGAGCAAAACTGATGTCAAGATGATGATAAAACATCCAGCTATCTATCACAAGCAATAGAAGAGATAGAAGGATGACACTTATTTAAGTGTAAATTGTAAATGACAGTGATGGAGGATCGGTGGCTGTCACCCAAGCTAGCATTGATCAGGACTAGCCGTCAGCACACCACTAAATCAATCATACATATTGATCTAACAACATGGAAAAATGAGTTTCTATGTCAGTGTTTATTTAAGAAAGTTGATTACTGCTGACAGATAGGGAGAAAATTAAATGATGATTAAAGAAAAGTACAAGATTGAGTTTCATATGAGGAGTTAACTTCCAGACAGGATGCAAACCGCAGAACCCATCCTCACACAAATCATGGATAATGACATTTAGGAACTTTAAAGAAAAGTAATTAGTGGTAGAGCCTCTAAAACAAGGGTTAATACCATACAAGAATCAGCCAGTGAGGCTTTACCAGGATGTCGCAGCAGGTGTTCACATGAAGCAGAGACGATCATTTTGAATCATTCGTTTGGAGTGCTTCGCTCACTTTTAGATGTGTTGCTCTTTCCACAGAAGCATCTTACAATAATGCCTTATTGTAAAAGTGAGCAATTACACATTTTATAGATATGTAACACAATACGTTTATTTGAACAGAGAAACAATCAATCATACAAAAAGGCCTTTTGTTTATAAGGTTTTGATAAAAGAGGGAAACTAGTAGCAAGCAAAGGTTTGGGAAACATGCATGCAGTAAAACTTCCTTTATGAGGACTGTTGCCAAACCTTCAGCTTTCACATCTTAAATGAGTCCAGTGCAGGCAATAATAACCTTCATATTCATATTTTTTCACTTCCAGTTTAAATATAATGTGGATATAATACATGAAAATGCCCCCCTCTTTCTCTCTCCCTTGCCTCAGTGTTTAATACTTGGAAAAAGACTCTCTTTGTAAAGATTTCCATCTTTCCTATGTTTTCCAGCACACTCCTGTCCCTCTGTGGAGTTATTTCTGTTTTGATAATTTGAAAACATCTGATTCTGCATGTTGTGGTAAAGAGACAAATTATTTCTTCAGTTAAATCTTTCTTGAAAAAGATCTATGCGCAACACGCGCTGCACATCAACACTCCACAGTCTTCCTCACGGTTTTCTGCAGCCAAAGTTAGATTTGTTGTTTTTTTTCTTTCTTTTCAGCTTTTTTCACATCTTAAACTAAACCCAAACTGTTCCTGTTAACTGCTGTTTCCTCATCACATAATGAAATAAATATACAGCTACCAGAAAAGATTTTACTGTCTGCTCACAACTTTCTCCTGCTCCATTGGAAGCAATTTTTTTTTTTATGAGATCTTGGCAAGATCTCAGAGGAGCCCACAGCTGCTCGTTTGTTGGAGAAAGATTTGAGGAGTGAAATTTGTATCACCTGGCCTTTCCTGATGACAACTGGAACAAACCGGACCCTTGCAAGCAAATTAAAGTAACAGTTACAGGGAAGAGCAGGGGTTAGATATCCCAACATACCAAAAACAGAGTAGTGATGTGGATATTTTCTTAGAATGAGTAAAAAAAAAAGGTTTTATGGGCTTTGGCTATAGATTGTGAACACTGATATTCTTGCTTTCCACACTGGAGCAGAGATCAGAGCAGATAGGGATGAGGTAAGGGAGGGGGAATATATTTTGAGCTTTACATGTCTCTGTCTCTCCACAGCTGTCTGCCCAGCAGAGCTGAAGATGTCTGGTGCAGGCCTTGTGATAAAAGGAAGGCGAATAAAGAGAAAACGAAGGCGGCAGTGGATGGAATTAGAGCAGTGTTTGCATCAGGAATAAAAAGAAAGAAAGAGGGGGGGGGGTACAACTGATGGCATGCAGGTGGGTGGAAGCATACTCCCATTTTTCTTATCTAACAGCAGAGGAGATGAAAACAGAGTGAGTATCACACTGGGACCAAAAAAATCAGTTGGCGGGAAAAAGAGAAAGCGAGTGAGGGGGGGAGGGGTGAGGGGGGGGGGGTGTAGATAAATCACTGGACCTGGAAAACAACAACTGGAACATGAAGAGCCTGCATTTATGGCTTAAGAACAATGTCTTGAATTCTTTCACTTGACCACATAACTGCAAGGCGCTTACCCCCCCCCCCACACACACACACACACACACACACACACACATCCTTTCAAGTGTAATTTGCCTCTTTATTTTTTTGTCGAAGTGTGTGCACCCTCAGTGATACAGCCAGTGTTTATGTATTCCAAAAGAGTTGTGTGTG
>JBAMIG010000023.1:12576416-12589722 GCA_037177335.1 Kiunga ballochi | reverse complement strand
TTTTTTTTTTTTTTTTTTTTTTTTTTTTTTTTTTTTTCTTCCTCCCTCTCCCTCCCCCCCCCCCCCAACATTCATGTTTACAATCGTGACACTGATCTCCCACAGCTAGAGAATCTCCCTGCAGCTTCACCCCCCACACCCACCCCTCCCTAAAACAGATGAATCTCGTGCAGTGAAAGAGGCATGCAGGAAATGAATGTTTTAATACACGGTCATGCTCCTGGACTGCAACTTCCAGCAATAAGGAAATACTGGTGAAATCCAGGTGAGGTGCAAATGTGCATCTTCACAAATGTGTAGTTTTACCTGAGTTACCTCAGTGTATCAGGAAAGAAGGAACCGCTCAAAATGAAACATAAAAAAAGAGAAAATGTGAAAAATACTTTTAAAGGACAAATACTGTGAAACAGTTTATTCCACTGGTTTTACATTATGATGGGAAAAAGTTTGCCTTTGGGTCAGAAGGTCGGCCTATCGCAGGACGAGGAAGTGTGGAAGGAGTATGGAGCTGGACCCAAATGTCAGGGAAGACGAAACCAAAGCCTCCACAAAAAAAAAAAACAGCCAAAAGAAGGACCTGGAAACTATTTGCACTTACAAAGAATGTTTCCATGCAGCCCCATCTTCTAAAAACCATAAGGAAAATCTTGCTAATGAGTCATATGAAGGTGGCAGGAAAATGATTTTATCTTTCAAGTTTTTATTTGCGCTGAGAAGAATCAGTGAGGAAAGAACGAATGCAACTTGATGCACGCTTTGTGGATACACAAAGCTTCTTCAACAAATACCAACTCCACCACCTTCTGGTGACACTGTGCAGCCTACTTTGCTAACCTCAAACCGATAAATGGAAACACATCTGAATCATGTTTCTCTTTCAGCTTTTTCAACTATCACTTCTGATTTGATTCGCGAAGGCGTGGAAACCGCAAAACAAGTCAGCCTAATGAATGGTGGAGTAAGATTTTCACAAACATGTTTTCTACTTATCAAGACAGGAGACCATCAAATGGAAGGAAGGCAAGGAAGACGTACGTAACAGCCTTCAGCCATAATCCCAGTTATTACCAATACGGTTGCTTGAACTAACATTTTTCCACCATTTGAATGTGACTGCTTTGTCCTAAGTGACCAGTACTGTGAGCCTGCTCCAAAACAAATGGCAAGGCAATTAGACACACTTTACATAGGCTGAAAGCATCTATTACTAAGTCCTGGGAAATGCCAACACCTTGGCACAGGGTGGCACGCTGTCACAGGCTGCCTTGGGAACGGCTCAATTAGCCACCTGGCCACAGCCTCGCCATCACAAAAACGAGTCTTTGAGCCTGTGGGCAGTGATGCAGTGGATCAAGAAGATGGGATGTTTTGGCAGCAAATGGCAAGGAGGATGGCAAAAGGAAACATCTCTCTCAGCACTGGATATAAACTTTACACCCCGCCTTTAATCTTCTGTCTCCAAGACAGAAATATCTGGTAGAAGGAATGAAATCATCTGAGAACTGTTATTCACCGCGGCAGCCCACACCTTCACATTGCATTGGTTTAACCAAAATCCCAAGAGCAGCCAACAGAAGACAATGAAAAGGTTGAGCTGTTGTGTCATGGAGTTCATTCACAAAACGCTGAGTGTTGAAGCCTTGGTATAAACAGGGAGACATGTGTGTGTGTGTGTGTTTAGACACCACGCAAACAGAGTTATTAAACTGCAAATATGCAAGAAAGAAAGAAAAAAAAATGTCATAAGCATGTGAGTTTTTTTTCTGTTGTGTGTTTGACTGGGTAGTGTTACACTGACAGACCTGGAATCAGTGTGAGAGAGGACACAAGAGCTCAGTCTATTTCTGCATGTGTGCATATATAGTAGGTGTGTAAAATGACAAAGGCCGAGGCCAAACAAGGGCAAAGACAGTCTGCGCCACACTCGCAGCGTTGCTCTCTCACACTCGCACAGACACGGCTCACATTACTGTGCGTGAGGATTTTTTTCATGCTTTTGTTGAGTGAAAGAGAGAAAGAGAGGTGTGAAGCTTCAGTCACGCGATGCCGCTCTGTGTGGCTCTCTGTATGAGTGTGTGTTTGCTGTTATTAGTATGCCAAATGAGGTTGTATGTTGTGTTTGGAGAGTGGGAGAATCCCTGCTTACAAAGGTGAATATCTGACATGGTGAGACCTGCATGCAGGAAGTTAAACTCAAAAGCAATGGAAAAAAACAAAAGCAAAACTTTCTTTCACTGCTGTTCGTAGGTCTGGAAAAATCATTAATACACAACAATGAATGCAAGAGACAACCTTACAGACAAACCCCCCCTCTCATGGACTGTCTCCTTTTCAATCACCGCGGCAGCAGTTTTCTAAATATATAAATATATATAGATACACATATGAAAAATTGTTCCTTCCGGCCAATGGGTGCATGCGTTGGCACGAGGAGAGGTGTACAGAGGGCATTAGAGGCAAAGTTTGGGGAACTTGTTGTGGTAACAGATACATGTGTGGTTTCATAAAAGGGGAAGTGAAACCTGTAGGCTGCAGCTGTTCATGTCTAGAAGGTCCTATCTATACTAACAATGACAGAAAGGAAGTGAAGAGCAGAAATATACCCATGTGCCGCAGCCATCTGAGTGTCAGGAGCTATTACGCATGTGAGTCAAACTGGCTTTATTTGTCTGTGCCAGCAAGACACAGGAGTCACATTTCCGGTTATCAGCCATTTTCCTCCTCTTTGTTACCGACGGTGAGATAAACACAGTGAAAGTATGTCCACTGGTATTTTATACAACATCAAACTGGAGTGATTGAGTCTGGTTATGTACGCACACAGACTCAGCTGGAGATGTGAGAACTCCCAGATAACTTCTGCTACCAAACTGAGTGTCATTTGCCCCCACAAAGGTCATGATTATGACTCACAGGACTTTTTGCATTCTAATAACCATTTTCCAGACTTGTGTTAACTTTCTGGAAAAGTGTTGTTGGTCTGAAGTTTCCTTGTGAAAAAAAAAAAATAAACAAAAAAACGGCAAACATGCTCATATTTTTAAAATCCACCCAGAGTAATTGAACGAGGTGGAGATGAATGTTATCTTAGGCCTGAACTCAAACAACCCTACACTTTTACCTCTCCACACCCCTTCCCCCCCCATCCCACCCCCCACCCATTTTACAGACTCCCACTCTAAGCCCCCAGCTCCAGTATGAAATCAACATTGGGCCAGCAGGAAATGAGAGATCTCCACAGGAGATAGGGAAGAGGGGAAAGGAGGAGGGGGAGACGAAAGAATAACAGCAAAAAAAAAGAACCATAGATTTGACTCTTGACATCCGAATGTGTACTCTTCATGTCATAGTCCCTCTCTTTGCATTATCTCCTCCTTCCTTTGTCGCTCCATCTTTCTGTCTCCTCCAAACATCTGCTTGCTGCTGGTGTTTGAGCGCACAGCTGCGCCTGCGTCCGTGCGAGCTCGCCTTATGAAAGGCTCCGGGCTTGTTGTTCTTTCCTGGCACAGTAATTCTCTGGCTAAGCCAAGAAAGTGGACAAGCAGCGAGCTATTTCAGCGGGGCCTTGTTTTTGTTGTTCCACACTCAAAAACAACATGACCTCGTGTCACAATCCCCCCCTCCTATGACACCTCCCCACCACCACAGCTACTTGCAGCTGAAGTACAGTGTTTAAGGTGCGGGTGGCAGATCACTGTGGGCACATCTGCCTCCCATGAGCGTGCACTTTGCTCCAAAATGTTTCACTTAAAAACCTTGTGATTCAACAAGAGGGGCCACTCTGAGAAACGCCGTCTCAAATGTTCTTCGCCGGGCCGAGGGGGGTATTTTGACTTTCAACATGTACATGCAAGTGTGTGTAGATGTGTCTCTGTCCCTGTGCGTAGATTTAGCTAAGCAAGACAGAAAGAAAGAGAGAGAGAGGAACACACACACATTCATGCACACAAAGGGGTGGGGAAGCAACAAGGAGCTCGGTTAATGGCTTTTAAATTTCCACAGAGTGAGTGACTTACAACTGTGGAGGAGCACAGCTGTTCCTGGTTTGGGGAACAAAGAGGAGGGGGGTGGCAGCGATCTGAGAGACTGGACCGGGCCGCTCTCATTTAATGGATGGAAATCTCCCAGGAATGACACAGATGTGTGTGTATACGTGTATGTGTGTGTGTGTGTGTTTGAATGAGTAAGTCTTTGGGTTTGTGCATGAGTTCACACTTGCCTGTATCTATAGTCATCCTCCTGTACGTATATGCAGTCTCTTCTGTGTGCATAAGTGTGTGCTTGCATGTAGGAGGCTATGAGAGCAACAGGGTACGTCAGCGTCTGCAGCCATAGATTAGAGGCAGCGAAGCAAGTGAGAGCAGACTTATGGCTCTACAGAGCTCAGCGATCGTGAAGGTTAACTCATTTGGGAATAGACCGAAGTTGGAGAGGAGGTAGAAAAAAAGAGATGAGCTTTAGATGCATGAGATTTAATGCAGGGGAAAGAGGGGAGGAGGGAGACAGTGAAGGAGGGAGGAGATTAAGTTTAAACTCATCCAAGCATGTCAATAACAGTTGAAGGATCCACACCAGCCAGGTAAAAGAAAAAAAACAGAGAGAGAGAGAGAGAGAGAGAAATCCAGATATCTATGATCAAACATTTTCTAACTCAGGCAGAGAACAGCACAACGTGCTCAAACTGGGCTTTGCTTGAAAACTATTGCTTGATGTCAAACTTTTTATGGAGGAGTTCCATCCCTTGAAATACTGCTTCCTGATCCCCCACCCACACACTCACGCACACACACACACACAAACACACACACTCCCCTTCTCTCCTCTGACTTTTGCTTTGTTTCCTGTCGCTGTTGAACGCAGCCCTTTTCCTCAGAGGCCCCCTTGCTCCACTGCAGCCTTGTAAAACATATCAGGTCAGTGTCACATGATTGAGGTCTAGGACACTGAAAACTGGGGGCCGGCCCCCCGTGCCACGCCGAGCGGGTGTTGGGTGTCAAAATACAATTGGGTGTGGCAGGAAGAAAGAAACAGTGGGGAAGAAATATGTGGAGGAGGGAAAGAAAGGGACGAATGAAGAGATATTTGCAGTAAAGCTATGACTCTTGTGAGAATAGAAGATTATTGTTTCCATCGCTCCCTCCTTCCCAGAAGAACACCTTTTTCTAATGTCATCTATCACCTCCACCCTGAAACAGAGGAACCATTGTGTTCTCAGATAGTCTGAAAGATGCACATCAGTCTGTGATGTTGGGGGAGACGGCAGCATCCCCCCTTCCCTGTTTCCACCCAGTGATGGGAGCTGACATACATCTGGAACACACTCATCCTGGTAGCTCTCAAAAGAAAGGAGGAGGGGAGAACATGCACACACCAATACACAGATACACACTCATGTACATTCAGAGCCATCAATCCCAACACACATGCCTACACACAGTTAATTCCCTTTTCAGTGCCAGATGTAGACTTCTGAGGAGCTCGGTGACACTTGTTTGCATATGTGAACATCTCTGACATTTTGGCTTCTTCTACTTCCTTTATATGTAGTCACTCGTGTCTCCTAGTCAGCCTCCCAGTATCTTTCATTTTAGCACTAAGCACTGGGAGTGTGTCCCCAGAGGTCTCCAGCTTTATAGGAGACCTGTCACACTAATTGATTTTACCTTCTCCCATTTTCTCTCAGTCATTCCCGTTTTTCTCAGCATCTGTTATATTTAAATGTACACTTCTTTTTCTTTGACCGCATCAGCGGTGAAGAATTCATACATTTCTAAATAAGTTATGTTTACAATCACATTTATGTGGATCTGCTGCTCTGTGGTCCAGAAAAGGCAAGCACAGACTAGATGCTGCCTCCCTCAGGTGTAAATATGCAACAACCGGGTTTTGTGAGCAGAGGTCACACACTCACACACACACACACACACACACACACACACACTGCTGTTGGTGGCTGATTGAAGATGAAGATGGCATTTCTGAGAATTGTTTGTTTTTGTTTGACAAATTTAGAGATTTAGGTTTATCCAAAATGGGGTTGATCCTCTAAGCTAATTTTAAAAAAGATCGTTTTTATCACTAGTTTTAAAAGGGAACGTTAAATACAAGTTTGACTTTAATTACAAATTTAGTGATTAGTTAATCTGGTTTCTTTATGTTAGTAAGATGCTGAATACGATGCTCTAAGCTACAATGTTTTCTACAGCTGTAGAGCTCATGTATGTGATGAAGTCACAGCGAGAGGGGGCAAATGAATATTTTAATGTTCATAGATGTGATTGCCTTTTTCTTGCATAATTTATGTCCTTACTGAATACAATGGATAGTTACTTTTAAGCAATGTGGTTTCATTTAAAAAAGAACTGAGGGAAAATGTTTAAAGTTGTGTCGTGATGGCAGCTCATGGATGCTAAAGATGCTCACAGCGGGAGAGTCCAAAGGACTTGTGTAGTCCTGAGAAATGTTTATTTATTGGTTTATTTGACAGGGACAGTGTGCATTAATAGTATTACTGCAAATGCAGCGGAATTAGCTAAAAGGCTATTTTTCATCTGTACTCCCTGAATAGTAAAATTGTCTCCCTAAAAACAACACAAAAGTCAAATATTATACAGTGATAATTGTAGAACACAGTAAAAATTGATAAAATCAACTACTGTTTATAAAAGTGTACATTAAAAAACACACAATACAGGCATGACATACAAATTTAACAGTTAATCACCATATTTACACTTTCTTCTTAAAAGAAAGGACACAGCAATGGTAGCTCCTTTTGGGAGGTCATTAATTGTGTTAATAATGCTGAAATGTCTGATGTGTTTTTAAGGTTTTTTGAACAGGTTGTATGTGGTCAGTTCTCTGAGGTTCTGAGGGACAGAGATCCATCGTGTGCAGCTGTAAATGATGAGATACTCTGACTATAGACTTTTCAGACGAACAATACAGTCTCCTCCGGCTGACCCTCGTGTTACTCTGTGAGCTGGTTTTTATGTTAATAAACCAACTGAGTGGAGGACAGACCATTAACAATTTTATATATCAGGAATAGGTTTGACTATTTGATGACATCATCCCATTTTAACAGTTTATGCTTCTGTAGAATGTCTTAAAGGTTATTTTCATCCAGAATTTTGATAGTTTGTTTGTATAATGACCCTATGGGCCTTAAAGTTGTGTTGTGTGACCAGGTTGTGAGATAACACGTTATGTGTGAAAGGATCGTAGCATGCATGAACATTTTAGCTGTCTGTAGTAAAAATGTTGTACCTTCATTTAGATTGGTTTGCTTTCACTCTTCACTCAGTTGGATGAAAATGCCTGGACAAAATCACACAGTTACAACAACTGCCTGACCAATAAGAACTGGTCAGAACTGGAAATGCAAAACCTCCCCTGTTTAAACTGGTTCATATATTATAAGGGAAAAATGAAGCAATGTCTGGGGGTTTCTGTTTTCACTTTTGGCCTTTTTTACACCACAACATTGAGACAGTAAATTGAAAAAGTTTTGTAGTAATCTAGCCCGTTTCCATGGTTGCAGAGGTTTTGGTGGATAACACTGCAAAAAGCCTCCAGAGTGATATTTTTTGCTGGCAAAGGCAGGTTATGGCAGTGTGAGCTGATACTGGAATTTTTAGGCGACCGGGATGCTTCTACTACCTGGCAAGTGCACTGCATCGTCTGGTCCTGTTTGCATTGCTCCTGCTCAGAGATAGTGGTCATCTCACTAATGTGTAAATGTATTTATATTCAGAGATGTACATTCCTGTTCCAGAAATTAGAAATCCTGTTTTAGAACACCTGTTCTAAAAGTACAGGTAGATCCAAAAACATGGCAGGACTATTGGTTTATAGCATTTGGATCGTACACCTCTGTTTATGTTCAAATAAAAAAGAGGAAATAGTTTTTTCATTATGTATGGAAATATTTTGATTCACACACAATGCTAATCCAACACCTGGAAACCTGAAGCCAATGCGAGATGTTGGTTGCTGGTATGTGAATCTGTGGATAAGCATAACAGAGCCATGATGCTCAATGTCACAACACCCAACATTATCAACACTGTTGCTTCTTTGATTGCAGGTTCAATAAAAATATGGATAAATTACCATCACACCACATGAATCATGGCTTATATAATATAATTTATAGGACAAAGCATTAAAATATCACATTTTCTGAATTTATTTGTACTTTTGCACATCTGTACTTTTAGGATTTTTACATCCTTGAACAGGATATGATAATGTATGAATGCTGCATCCTCAAGAACTTAGCCGTGTTGAGGTAGAAAATGTGTAGTGTGCTCCATTCTCTTGCACTTTGAAGTTTGCTAAGGGAAAGGTCAAGTATTTAATAGAGTTTCTATTTTTTGCATGGCACATGAGAGGTGAGACAGGTTTTAGAGGTTGAAAGTGTCCCCCACATCCAATGGAGACTACTGTCTGGCCTTAACCTCTGGCTCGGCTTATGTTGTCATCAATAAATCCTTGCTATAATAGCTGAGAATTCAGTTTGAGTTGCTGATTCTGATTTAAAAAAACCAAAACAAACAAACAAAACTTGTCAAAAACTTGGCACGGTTCCTGTTTCCCCCCTGAGAACCATCCAGTTATTTTTCAATGCAAAGCAAATAAAGAAGAGCACAGACTTCCTTTTCCTTCATAAACTCACTCTATAAATTGTCCACACAGCGCTCACCCTTCGGCTGAATTTTGAACACAACATTTTTTCCTTCAGTGTGTTTAAACTTAAGTTTCTTTCCATGTCTCCTTTTTGACAGCTCGATTTTGTGCATCTCTGAAACCTGCGCTTTGAAATGTCCCCTGGACTCTACCTTCAACCGCCTCACCTATCCTTTCTTATCCTCCTTCCCCACGTTCCATCTTACTCATCCCTCATGTCACATCACATTTCTCAGGCAGTGCTGGGAAAAGGGCAGAGGCCTTCCGAATTGATGCAGGTCACTTACATGAGCAAGACAAGGACAAGTAGAGACACACAAGCAAACGCACATAAAGGGGACTCTATGAAGATGAGTTTTGTATTATGTGCACACACGGTCCTTCACCTGTCACCGGACTTTTTCTGCAGATGTGAAGAAGCAGCCCCCAGGGGTAATATTTGTTTATTCATAATTATTTCCCATGAAAAAAACCACACTAACCACACTTCAGACTTTTCCACACTTACATGCAAAGTTTTTGCCATCACACCGAAAAGAAAAGTGTCGGGAACAAGCTGGGCAATGAGGACACCTATTGGTGACTGTGAGACGTTCTTGTGCAGTGGGGGCTGCTGGAGTGAATGTATGAGATGAATAACCAGTGATATTGAGTGCATTCATCATCTACTGACAGTAAATTCACTGAAGAAAATTGACATTAGCTCATAAACATCTATCACAGGCCGGCACATCTGAGTGCAGAATGTCTTACGGATGAATCAGACGCAATGGAGTCGGGGAGGGGTGGGGGGGCAGCTATGCTGGGATATTTTTTATAAGAGCTCCACAGTTTACACATCTTCTGTCTCTTCCCTTCATCATCCCTTCTCCCACGGTGCTCCTTTGAGGCCCCCTTTGCTCCTGATTTACTCCCATTTCCCACACTCAGTGCGCCATCTTTTAAGTGTCCAGTTAAGCCGGTCTCTCCCCTAATTGGTTAATGGACAGCTAGTTGGTGCAAAGGGGAATCCTGAGAGCCTCTAAGATCCGCTTCATGCCTACTGGACTGGAAGAGAGCCAAGATGTAGTCTCCCTATCCTCCTGACAACGCCTCCCATGGACTGGAGAATATCCAAGATGGATGCCTCAGGGGCTGTGCTGCTGTGAAACTTACACTAACGTAGATTAAATCTGGAGGAGAGCCGCTCTGCTTCCATCAGTGCTTGATTATTACACATTCCCAGTGATTTATGTTTCAAAACATTCCCAGCACATGATGTTAAGAGCCAGAACTACCCATTTTGAAGTCATTTAAAACCCAAACATGACTCAATATACCGTTACAAAGACAAAGAAACTGTATTATGTCCATGATGCATGAAACGCTAATTCATAAGCCCAATCATGAGATGAGGAAAGCAGCATCATATCAAGCCGCATGTCCCACTCAGAACTCTGGAAAAAGGCTCTGTGGAAAAAAAATTGAGCAATTTTTAGAGACGCTGACTTAAAGCTCAGTGATCCACAATGCTTCTGCATGCAGCTGTCTCCCTGAGGATAGAAAATACACAAAATGGGAAGAGGTAGAAGAAGAGGGGGAGGAGAGGAGGGAAAGTGCACACAAGCTCACAGAGAGGAAGGGAAGTGAGAAAGAAAGTGATGTAGGGAGAAAACATAGGCAGATAATCAGTCCTATTATATTATATTGTATAGCAAAAGCCAAAAATGGCACAAGGATCCTTCTGTAACCATTAAGGTAGACATTATGTTAAATTCCAGCTCAATATTTTTACTCTGGGACTTCATTATGGAGAAGATTTCTATGAGTCATAGTAAAAAACTAAACAAGCATTACTCATCAAACATTTCCTGTAGTGCTGCTCATCCGTTCAGCTCCTCTCTGAAACTCCAGGAGAAACCTCACCTCCTTCTGACTGTATCTGCAGAAACCTGCTGCACATGTGAAAACTATTTTATCATCTTGTCGATGTAGAAGTAGTGAGGTCCAAAAGCAATCTGTTGTGCAGCATATCTCACCTGCAAAGGCACAAAGAGGAAGATCTAAACAGACATAGGAGCAGGCGCAACTCTGTTTTAAGTGTCTTTTGCTATTTGAGTTCTTTCATTTGTTGCAGTTTTGCTTCTCCTTTTAGTTCATTGGATTTATAATTAGTTTCTTCCACCTCTGCTCTTCTTTTCCTTTGTTTATTACCACATGTATTTGGGATAGCAATATTCCGATGGATATGTAAGCAGGTTTCCTTCGTCTTTATTGCTATTTTATCTTTTTTATTTTTCATGTTTAGGCGTCAAATTAAAAGCTCAGGTTTAGGAAAAATAAAAATGGTTTTGGCTTCACTACATTTTAAGTCATATCCCAAAATGCTTTTTTACTGTACGTGGAACCTACAATGTATTATGGGTTGCCTGAGTGAAAAGGTCATTGGAGATTTAGGATGCATTCATTACCATTACTGAGAATGTTGTCTGCAATCAGGCTAAAGGGCAAATTGCCTTTACATCTTTATAATTTGTTTTTTTCACAAAGATTTTAAGTTCATGTGTTCACAAAATAGTCATCAAGCCTGCAGTAGATAAAGAAAGTCTTTTTTTATCTTCACACAAACCCTTTTTTTTTGGTAAATGTACATTTATGTGAACGAATTTGTGTTTATTCAAAGATTAAATGAACATTAAATTGTTCAGATATTGTAAAACTAATATTCATTTCATTATATTGTTGCATTAAAAGCTAAATTCTAAAAGAATATTTTAGATTTATTGTAACAATGGTTCAGATTAGAAAAAATACCACATAAGTATAGGAGCAGTAAATTCTAATTTCTATTTTTATCTATATTATAAATCTTAAAAGAACTTTCACTAGCAAAAGTGCATCAAACATCAATTTTCATGCTCAAGTAAACTATGGTTTTTTCTATGTATTAAAGGATTTAAATTACCACACAATAGAAACAACAATAATATGAATTTATTTTCCCTTTACAATATTGAGAAAGTTTTGTTTTTCAGTTCAGAAAATCCTAAATACTTATAGAAAATGTCACATATCATGCACATTATGTATTTCCATACACAGAAAACGTTCCGGGCATTAATGGTTCTGATGGAGCAGAACGGATTTATGAAAATGCTAATAACAAAGACAAAAATCATCTGATGATTAATTACTTAATAAAGAATAAAGATGATCAACTTAACATAAAAATGTTCATTATAAAGTTATTCATAAGTCATTAAACTTGACTCTTGGAGTCTTTGGTGAAAGTTCATACTTAGGTTTGTTTGATACTTTTTAACTCTTGTAGAGATGAAAAAAAAAACCCACACAAGTCCAAATCAACCAACTAAAGCTGTTAATGGGTTAAAGCCAAACGTAATGCTTTTTCTCAGCATTGATTAAAATATTTAAATATTATGAACATTTATACATTTTATCTGTTCGGTTACAAGTAAAAGTTTAGTTTATTGAAAAAGAAGAAAAATTAAACATGTGCTTGTAACTACAAGGAGACCTGCTCATACTACACCCAATCACATGACCATGTTTTAAGTTTCTCTCAAGATATATTTTCCATTTTAAAAGCTCCTCACTCAACAAGTGCAGAAAAAATGTCCTTGAGCAAGGCACTGGAAACAGAAAACTCCACCGGAGCTGCTCAGTGGCCAAAGATTGGCCTTTTATGCAGCAGCATCCAGGCGTGAAACTGTGTAATGGTCTAAATATGAAGCAAGGTGCTGCATGATAAATCAACACCCCCCCCCCACCACCCCCTCCCACAGATACTGTAGCTGGAGGTTAAAAGAAAGGTGTCCCCTTGCTCTCCGACACCAGGATGTTAGGATGAGAAGATGGTGTGGTATTTAAATTTCTCCTTGTCCTATCAGCTTGAGCCCGCCAGCTGCAAAAGAACAGAGGTCAGGGTTCAAACTGTGACAACTGCAAATGTCAAATGACATGTCTCCTACTGTGGCTGTCACCTTGCCTCATCGTTTAAGAAGCCAACCAAGCAGGAGAAAAATATTAAAAGAAAAAGGGAGACGGTAAAGTGGAGGAAAGAATGTGTCTCAGAGGATAAGCAGATCAAACAGGCCAAAATGTGCTGTTGCATAATGAGACATTGCATAATATGCCCCATTTTATACAACATCGCTCTTTTAGGCTACAGTAGGGCCTCATACAATGCAGCTTATAGGCAGGCAAATGGGGGAAAATGTGTTTAGGGCGAAGGTGGGGTGGGAGTTGTGTGAAATGAAGGGGAAGGGAGCACATGGAGGGCTTATGGTTCTGTCTCTGAGCAGAAGACACGGAGTGACGGAGGTAGACAACCAATGGGGAGCGGGCGCGTTGGAGCGGGAGAGGAGCTGGAGGGATGGGGGAGGGTTGGTTATGGCGGTGGTTGTTGCGGGTGGAGATGGTGTGTGTAACGGTGGGTGGGCAAGAGCACGGTCGGTACTGGTATTTCTACCCTGTCACATCGAGTTAGTGTGCAACCGAGCACAACTGCTGAGCACACCACTCTGGACGGCTCTGCTCTGTGTCACACACACACACACACACACACACACACACACACACACACACACACACACACACACACACACACACACAC
>JBAMIG010000023.1:12554165-12566658 GCA_037177335.1 Kiunga ballochi | reverse complement strand
TTGCTTTTTGAGAGCCGTTTTGCTCTTTGCTCCATTTTTGGGCTTTGGAGCTTTGGGTGGTGGTGCAGGAGAGTTCACGTCACTGTCAGATTGAATACTGGGCTCTAGGGCAAAGCTTGCATCATCGTCGCTGAGCACGGCCTTCCGTTTAGGAGCATTTTTCTTCCTCCAGTCATCAAACTCATCTTCACTGTCAGACAGGCTGTACTTCACTGGAGCTTTAGACATAGAATATAAAAAAGAGGCAGATTTAATGAGAACAATTTAAGTAAGAATTTTAATCAAACGTGATGTTCTGATTCATCACACTAAATGAGAATCCAAACAGTTCATGTAGAGTCGAAGATGCTAATCAGAACCAGGTTTGACAGCAATGTTTACATTGTGTACAAAAGAGAAAAGCCAGATTCTAATCGGATTTGTTTTCTACGAGAATGAGATCAAATCTGTTAAAGTGTGAATAGTGTTCGCAGACTCACCTTTAGTTTTGCGTTCTTTCTTCTCTCTGGGAGCAACGACTTCCTCTGCCTCCAAATCACTGTCAGCATCACTGTCAGACTCTTCATCGGACCATGGGTTCTTCAGTTTCTTGGTGACAGGCTTGAACTGCAGAGTGGTCTGCTTGCCAGTCTTTGAAGCTTCTGTGAAGTCATTCACATCACAGGCGATCTCGATGGATTATTTACAAGTAAAAATAAATTTAAAAAGAACAGAAACATGTTTAACATAGGCTCTCGGTGCATACTCATGTCCATGTTAGGTGACGGAAATTATTATTTGAATGTTTCCACTAAAGGATTCAGACATGGTGGTTTGATTGTCATTCTCCTGGATTGCGTAACAGTCCTCCCCACTCGCACAAACAAGGAAGTCTAATGTTATGATGAACATTTAATGGCAGAGAATACAAGAAAAGCTGGGATTTTTACTGCGGAGGGAAATCCCGTATGAATTGATCAAATTAGTTTCTGAAGGCTGGTGCTGGTAACTAGTCTGATGCTCACAGGAAGTCTGTGCCATCATGACTGGCACATGAGCTTTATATTCTTTAAAACGCTATAGTGAAGACTCACAAACCAAGTCTACAAATCCTGTTGGATGTATTAATAGAAATTTTAGCAAATAGTCCTACAGATGTTATCAATACAAAAACATCAATTTAATAGCTTAACAGTTCTACCAGCAAAGTAAGACCAACTATATCATAATACAGTTAACTATACAGTCATGTTGACCCATTAAAGTCCATGTACCCTGCACACGTGTATAAAACATACATACATTTTTATTGAGCCTTCTTTATTCTCAGAAACAGGCTGCATTCACTAATAGAGCATTTCAGTAAAGAAGGAGCTTTTCCTTACCTTTCTTTTTGACCTGAGTTTTAGTTTTCTTGCCCAGTTGGGCAGCAAAACCCTCAACTGGTTCAATATTCTCTGCATCCTCTCCAAACTCCATCTTCATCACAACATCTTCACTCTGCACAGAGGAAGAATTGAATTCATTCATCCTGACAGTTGTGAGGATCCAAATGGACACAACACCTGGTTTAACATGCATACCTTGACTTTCTTGCCTCTTTTGCCATCCCCTTTCTTAAGGTCGGCCTTTCTGTTAGCCTCGGCTTTCATTGTGCTGGTGATGCGTGGAACCACACGGCGGCCCTGTGGGGTGGGCAAAGTCTCCTTCTTCACCTTCAGCGCTTTCCCTTTCCCAGCTCCCTTCACAGGAACAACGGCATTCTCCTTGTCTTTTGCCTCTACGCGCTACATGGGACAAGCAGCAAGAAAAGTGTTAGACGATAACGGCTCTGCATGCGACCCTGAACCTAAAAGATGGACTGGATTCAGAAAAACATGTCAGAGAAAGAGAAACTACCTCCAACTCTTCTGAGAAAGCAGCAAGGTCTTCCCTCCAAAGGTCTGCTGGAGATTTTTTCTTCAGAGTGTTCAGCTCTGTCATCTACAGGAGTTGGTCCAGAAATAAAAATGAAGATGATTTTTACCCTTTGATAGTTTTTTTTCTGGTATAAAGTCAATGAAACTCACCTTAGCATCCCTCTGTTTGCACAACTCCTCTTTCTTTTCTTTGGTCAAGAACCACATAGGCATACTAAGCAAGTAGTTGTAGTCAGGCCCACTATCGTCTTTGTCAGTTTGCTCCTCTTCCTCTTCAACTTCCATTTCTTCATCTCTCTGTTATATTGACAACAAGGCTAAAATATAATATTTGTTGACAGGTTCCTATTTCAGCAGTGTCATTTGATAAAAAAAAAAAAACCTAAAAGAAAAAACAAAAAAAGCCATCCCACCTTCTCTTGGGCCTGTTTCCAAGCTTTAACTGGGTCCGAGTCATAGCCCATCTGCTGCAGCATGCGAATAAGTTCCTTTTTGGGCTTGTTTTCTACCAATGAATACATAGTATTAACTCAAATGGGCAAGTTACTATAATAAATCACAGATGGCTAAAGTCTTGTAAAACTGGCTACTAACCAATGACCAAGGTTCCCTGAATTTTCTCCAGGATGAAACGGGCCTGGTTTGAGAGTTTGGCACTCTCTGCCCCCAGCATCCCAGTCAACCAGTCCTTTCTCAGCACATAGTACTTCATCCTCAACTCAAAGAAGTCCTTTAGGATGTCCTGTACGGATTCGTACTTTTTCAAGCTGCCCACGTGGTCAAACAGAACCTAAAAAAAAGAAAAAGATGCTAATGTTGGTAATGGTTTGGAAAGAAACTGAATCTCATGATCCAGTCAGGAGATTGAAGTCCTTGGACTCATGTCTCAGCATTTACCATAGAATTACAGGTGAGAGGACTCTGGAGCTTAAAAACTTTATGCAGGCCAGCGGCTTCTGCCTCTCTCAGCTTCTCTTCTGTCATCTTGACCACAAAGCGTACAGTTGTATCAGTGTGATAGTCCTTGTAGTCGGTGATCAGAGGAGGAGCTTTCTCTGTGCCATTCAACATCGGCTCCAGCACATTCTCCTTGTAGGTCTAAACCACAGGAAATAATGCAAGACGACATTTGGTTATTTACTTAACCTCCTTAAAAGAATAACCAACCCATTTAACTGGAGTCAGAGCTGTTTTTGCCATCAAATCTTTAACACTTTGAAAGAAGGACAAGTTTCATTGACTCGCCTGTGTCCAGGATTTGACAGGCAATTCAGAGATCTCAATGGTGGTGGAGTCAATGATGGCAATTTCTCCACTATTCATGTACTGGTTGGCCATCACATGCTCGATGGTGCCCCTGAAGCCTTTGTAGTTTGGAAGCTACAAGAGCGAGAGGATTT
Organism: Kiunga ballochi; assembly: GCA_037177335.1. Lineage (NCBI taxonomy): Eukaryota > Metazoa > Chordata > Actinopteri > Atheriniformes > Pseudomugilidae > Kiunga > Kiunga ballochi. The sequence goes on along the minus strand of JBAMIG010000023.1, from coordinate 12,563,360 downwards.
ATATCAGCCACGTTTGGATGCAACAAAGCACAAGAGGATGTTTCAGAAATTCATGCCCTGTCTTTACCATGGGCAGCGGCTCCTCGCCGTTGAGCATACGGTGGATGTTGCTGATGATCTCACGTATGTCAAAATTAGGGAGCTTGCTGGCCCAGCCTGTGCCGATACCTTCGGAACCGTTTACCAACACAGTGGGAATGATGGGAATGTACCACTCTGGCTCCACACGCTGGTTATCATCAAAGTTGTACTTCAGTAGGTTGTCATCCACTAGTGGGAAAACTAGACGGGCTAGGGGACTGAAAGTGAGAATAAAACCCATAAAACGTGTGTCTACTCTTACTCCTGACTAACACGACAGTGCACAGGAAGGCTGAGGTTATTATTTGGTGAAGTGCTCGATTTCCACCTGAGCATGGTGAAGATGTATCGAGGACTGGCTGAGTCCTTGCCGCCATGCAGCCTGGTTCCAAACTGTCCCAGAGGCTGCAGAAGATTCATGTTGTTGCTTCCCACAAAGTTCTGGGCTAAACCGATGATTGTCATCATCAGAGAGACCTGAAAAATGAAATGATTACATCAGGATTTGTCTCAATCATTGTTACAGTAAGTGTGTATATGTAAAAGGTTTAGTGCCTGAGAGGTACCGACGTGAGCATGAGAGAATAAAAAACTGGTAGTGCTGGACCTGGGCTTCTTGAGTAAAATTTTACATGGTCTGAGCACGAAAAATTTCCCAGACAAATTTGCTTATGCATACAGAGTGCGACACTGTCAATATACATCATCATCATCACAGAGCTGATCTGTGATGATGATGATCTAGATATTTAACTTTAGAACAGACAATTAACTATTATTGGGATAAATAAAAGTCAGGACAGCACAGCTCTTTGTCCCGTTTGGTCTGACAAATTAGTACAATACTCTCTTTTGCGTTATATTTCACGTCATACTTTAGTCCACAGTCAGAACAGCCAGCACTGCTAGGGGAAAGTAGGGCCAAATCATCAGCGTACATAAAGTTATTCACCAAATTCTTACCAATCCCACATCCAGTTCTACAGTTGTTCAGCTGATTGGACAGGTCATCCATGTACAGGTTAAAACAGGGCAGGAGATGTGAGCCCCACCCTGGTGCACCAGTGACATAGGAGCTCAAGCAATATCTTCTCAAAGACTTTAGATAGAGCACTAGCTAAGGCTATTGGCCTGTAGTTATCCAGGATCTCAACTTTATAGCCTTATCCTTTATGACAGGCACAAGAGTAACTGAAAATAAGGAGTCAGGTAACAGCCCACAGATCATGAACCCAGAGAAACATTAAGCGAGCAGTACAACAGTCTTTGGACTTGCATACATTAGATGTTCTGCTGTGATGTGCAACTATAATGGCTCAGACAAGGAGTGATAAACACTGCATCACCACATTGTAGGGATCACCTTTAACGCAGTTGAATAAGGCAGAATAATGTTGCCTCCACGGGTCAGCTAGATTACCAGCGCCGGAGACTCCCTCTATGGCACTGGGCAGTAATGCATTAACCCTGTTGAGAGCCCTCACCTCACTAACCCATAACGTTATTAGATAGCAGTTTTTCAGCCATAGAGTCTGCTCTCATTTCCTGTTCACACTTAGCAATGTATCAAATGTCAAATTTATACCAGGCACTGGTGAGCTTTTTATCTTCCAGGACAGACCCATCCCTGGGTCTACCTGCTTGCACCCATGCCTTACACAGCAATTAAGTACAGTTAATAAAAATATGTCAATCAACAACTGCTATTCTCAGCATTAAAACCTCATTTACATCAGTTCATTTCAGCTCTCACCTCTCCATGGTGGTAGGCTGACATCTCTGCCACTGAACCGGCCAGCTGGGCCACCTTCACCTCCCGCTTGTCGTTCCTTTTGAAGCAACAGAACAGTACCTTCCTCTGACCTGGTTTCAAACCTAAGTCATGCAGAATGAGCACATTCATGAAAAGATTCTCCTCAATCGTGCGTTTAATAGTTAGTTCAGGGTGATCAGAATGCTTTCACACACCGTCCACCAAGCAGGGAATGGACCTCTCATTGTCAGAGTTGGAGAAAAGCACAAGCTCCTTGTTAACAAAGTCATTGTAGGAAAGCGACTTGGTTGATTGACCGTAAAGGTAGTCCTGTAAACAAACGGGAAGATGAGCATTAAACCTTAATTAAAAACTAATAAAAACCATTGGGATAATGATCGGTTCGGGGCATTACCTCAGGAAGGTTGTGCTCCCTGCGTTGGCGTCTGTTGACCATGAAATTGGTGAGCCACTCTTTTCGCTCTTCCACTTTCTTCTTGCTAAAGGCCTGACCAAAAGGACAAGATGTGATTTAAAAACACTAACATGACTTGGTACAACCTAGCCAAAAAAAACAAGAGATTTCAACTAAACAGATGGGAAACATCATACAAGGGTGATAGCTTCATCGTCTTCAGGTCCTGCGTATTTGAAAGGAATACGATGTCTCTGCATATCAGAGAAGTACTCCTTGGCTTCCTGAGATGTGCTGGTTCCCAAACCTGGATGGAGAAAGAGAGAATAAAGTTGTCATTTTAATAAAAACACAATAATACATCCAGGACGCTAACCAGGTATGATGAGATGCTTACTTGTCTGATTTTACTACCACACAGGGGTTTGGAACAAACCTTTGTAGTATTTGACTTTCCAAGACTTGTGGTTGGGCTGGCTCTCCTTCCAGGCATCAAACTCAGGGATGCTGTAGAAAGACATTTGTGTTTTCTTGTACGATGCCTAAAGAAAGGAGGACAAAACGTGACATTGTGTGTGGATTTCTTATAGTAGAAGCCACCAACACAACATAATTTAGAAACCCATCAAACAGAAAAGGGAGGAAAAAAACATTTTTTATAAACAAGAAAAAATAGATATTTAAAATGTCTAAAACAGCATTCAGTGCTATCTTGCTGTTTTGGCAGTAGATGGCAGTATTGTTATAAATATTTGGGCAGCTTGCTTGGAAAATTCAATACGTATCTCTTCTGGAACAGAAAATTGGATTTGCTTCACATTATTAATTGTTTTGTAATACAAGCCAGACATCAAATAATGTATATGTGTGGTTAGCTGGCAGGCAGCCAAGATAAGATATCCAAAGCAAGAGCAAGACTTTTACTGAATCCAAGTACCTTGATGATGGGAGTGATGAACTCTTCCAGGAAGTTATGGCGGAGTAGTGATGGCCAGTTGTGGTGGATGAAGTTGATCAGCAAACCCTTAATGTGGGATCCGTCCTGATCCTGTAACGGTGAAGAAACACCCACACCATGTCATTATTCAAGATCCAGATGGATTAAACGTACGGAGCTTTAAATAAATAAATAAAAACTTAACTTTAACATTTCTGTATCGTTCTAATGTGATATAAATTGAGAAAATGTCTTTGTTACTGTAACCGTTGTGGTTCATGCTGGTCCTGAAACTTTATCATATTAAAAAAGAACCATTTGTGATGCATGGTGGTTAAAATACAGAAGCTGGGTTCATGCCAGAATCCATAAATAATCCTAAAACCTGTTCTAAAACAGCCTTTCAGAGCCCATTGGGACTCACTGTAGTAAGCTTTGCATTACATTTATCCATTACATCCCCAAAGTCATGGTTGTGAATGAATTACATCACCTGATCTGTCATGATCATGATCTTGCCATAACGCAGACTTTTTAGTGAGTCTGGGTCACTGTAGTTCTTCTTGTACTGCAGGCCGAGGATCTTGATGATGTTGTTAATTTCAGCATTTTCCATAATCTGCAGAAAAGCACATCCTTTATCTTAAACACTGTTGACATTAAAGACATAATTACAGCACAATTTTATGTGATAAGCTAGGCTTATGTCATGATTATGAAAACAAATAGTCTATATGTATGTAGCTCCAAATTTTTCTGCTTTGAAGTCTGACCTGTTTATGTGAGGCCTCCCGAACATTGAGCATTTTTCCTCTGAGAGGGAACACGCCATATCGATCCCTTCCAACCACTCCCAACCCAGACACAGCAAGTGTCTTGGCTGAGTCTCCTTCAGTAAGGATAAGTGTGCAGCCAGAGGAGTTTTTCCCACCTGGTAAATCACAAAGTAATTAAAGGAAACCCGCTCCTTATTGGAATCTCTGTAACACTAAATTGTATTAGTAAGGTATGATTACCTGCATCGTTGGCATCATCCAGTTTTGGCACACCTTTGATTTTTGTGTGCTTAACAGCAGAGCATTTCTTGTTGAGCTGAGACTGAGCCTTGAACTTCACCCAGTTCATTATGCTTTCCACAATTCCACAATTTGTGGCCTACAAGAACCAGAAGATGAGATGAGATTTTTGCACACCTAAATAATAATAACACACCATCGCTTTTCATCAGTACCTGCTTAATGAACTTATCGCTGAGGGAACAAGTGGACCCAAAGCTCTTCTGCTGCAGAGTCATGTTCTCTTTGGTCTGAGAGTCAAAGGTGGGGTTTTCAACCAGGCAGTTAACAAACAGCCACATGTGGTTCTTCACCTACATGGAGATGGAGTAGACATCAGCAAGGACAGGCATGAGTTGAACTGACCGTTGGCTCTTTAATTACAGAGGCAATAATTATGCTACCTGGAAAGGCTTGACAACTACACCAGCTTTGTTCTTCTTTTTCACCACGTCAATGAGCTTGCTAACCACCTGGTCAGCTACATAGTCGATGTGCCTGCCTCCCTAAGATCCATAACACACACACACAAACCCATTTGCAGAATAAATGCTGTAAATCTTAATCACAGTGACACAAAGTGGCTTGGAGAGCAGCCAAACTTGTACTTAACAAAAAGAAAGCCTCAAAATGCTTTATAGATGCTTTCATTTGCAATTAAAAAAAAAAAAGCTGACAAAACAAGAAAGTTAGGACCAGCACAGTAATCCAACAAACTTCTTTAAATCTGAAATTGATTCTTGGACACAGAAGTAAAACCTATTAGCATTATTATTAATTATTCCTTTACACAAAACATCTACTACAAAGTGTTTCATGCAATGAGACATTACCTTTGTAGTGGCAATGCTGTTTACGAAGCTGACTTGCTGGAAACCTTTTTCGCTCATGGTGAGGCACACTTCCCAGCGATCATTGACCAGCTCATGGACCACAGTGAGGGGACCACCCAACTCATCCACTTTGTCCTTCACATACATGTCCACATAGCTACGAAAACCTGTAACCTGAGGTGCAAGAATAAGATTTGAGCTTGAGACACGTTGTAATAGTTCTATGCATTTTATAACCTGAATCTGAATAACAGTCTTAAATTCTGTACTGTGTTAATATGACGCAGATGGTGATGACCAAATCTTTTAAACATCACATGACAGCTTGAAGTGAAGTCAAGTCGCAATTATAAACTTCCTGGAAGGCTAACTTTCCATTAAAGACATGAAACACGGTTTGAAAATTAAGTACGGGACAAAAATTCAAAGAGCATGGACACTTACTGGTAGTCTCTTGCTATTAAAGTACACCTTGACACCCTTGGTGGATCCTGCAATGTCATAGGCCCTCCTAGTCATCAAAGCTACCGTGTCTTTGTCCAGGATGCTCATCTTAAACTTGGACAGATCAGGCCTGAAGGTGATGCAGGTAAACTCTTCTCCATCAAAAGATTTGATGTTAGCATCCCCTGCTCTGCCCATGTTATCATACCAAGTCTGAGGAGAACATGAAAGTACTGTAAAAATGGAATTTGCATCTATTAAAAACACTGAGTGGGAATTATCATGCTTTCTACCTGCTTGAAAAACTTTCTGGACTCTTTACAGGCCGTCTCTACGGTGAACTTTGTGCTGAAGATGTTGCAAAGCTTAGCACCATACCCATTACGACCACCTAGAGAACAAATATGGAAGTCAGTTAACTTCTGTTAGTTTAGACCAAGGGTCCCCAGCTCTGGTCCTTGAGAGCCACAGTTTTGTTATGCAGAACTTCATTGGCTTATGCATCTACTTGAAAAGAAGCCAATTGCGTTAGAGCAGGAATAGATTAAAATAAATCAGCAAGACAGTGGCCCTTGAAGACTTGAGTAAAATAAAGTTCATGTAATTATTTATTTATTCTTCAGAAACAGTAAAAACCAGAAAGACAAGCAATTTTTTTATTGAAATTATTATCTCAATGTTTAAAATTTTTTCTGGGTGTGACTTAGGATGTCCAGATTTCAAACATTTAATCAATTAAATAATAAAATCACACAAATGGGCCAGATACCTGAAAGTAGACAAATATGCTAGCATCTCCAGCAAAGCAAAAACATAGTAACAGCTGGTCTTACCAGTAACTTTCTTCTCCTCATCATCATAGTTGCTGGAGGTAAGGAGCTGTCCAAAGATGAGAGCAGGCACAAAGACCTTCTCCACCTTGTGCTCCACCACAGGAATCCCCTTCCCATTGTTCCATATGCTGATGGTGTTGTTTTCCCTAAAAAATACCAGTTTCACCAATAAATACTTTGTAATAGATATTCAGTATGTGATGGATATGGAAGCAAAACAAGTATGTGGTAGAATTTAAATAAATAATAAGACCGAGAATTGAGATGTCACATATTTACTTACACATCAATGTTTATTTTGATGCAGGACATGGTCTTGTCCCGCTGCTTATTGTCAGCTGCATTTACTATTGGGGCAATTTTATAAACAAGGTTTTAGTAAAGAGCATTATACATGAATTAAAAATTAAGAAAGCTCTTTACTTACCGAGGATCTCGTCAAAAATCTTGTAAAGTCCAGGCACAAATGTCACATCGCGACAGTTCAGTCCAACATCCTCATCATACACCCACATTTGCTGAAAGAAGAAATAAACTAATCATTGTACCCATGTTTACAGATTCTGATTTGCTGTTTATAATAAAGGCACGAGATTTCTTACTTGTGTCACAGGCTCAACAGAACCTATGTAGGAATCAGGTCTGAGCAAAATGTGCTCCAACTGGGTCTTCTTCTGATAGATCCTCTCCACAGACAGTCGTTTTGGATCTTTCTTCACCTTTCCCAGTGTCTTGTTTTCTAAAAAGGCCTGGTAGGAAACATAACAAGTTTAAGTTGTGTATTTTACAACGTGCAGGAGATAGTCTACATTTATAAGCTCATAAATACCACATCAATGCAGTTTCCTTTTGAGTTAAGTAACACTTACATATAGTTTCAGAAGTACTGCATGCTTGGGCTACTGTTTTATTCATCTATCTATTTAGTTATTGTTACAAAATGGATGTCGTTTAATTAATTTTCTTATAAATAAAATAAAATGTTACAGATAATGGCAAATACAAAAGCTCCCACTCTGCTCAGGCAAGATGTATATTTACATTTACTAATATTATCAAAAGAAGCTTGCCATGTGTCTTTAAACACCTACCTAACTAAAATACTTAATCCAAACTAAGTTTAGCCAGAAAAGAATACAAAAGATAAGTCACATTTTCAATTGCTATTGAAAGAGACGCAGCGTTAGGCGAAAGCATGGTTATTATTATGGCGCGTGTGAGTATTGATCAAAGCAATGAAAAGACACAAAAGACCGTTACGTTTGAAAACGTGCTTGTGTATCTAAAATAACGTACTACCAAAACGTTACTATAATTGAAATAAATCCGTTTGGGAAATTATATTTTGGATAACCAATTTCTAGCTCTTGGAAATCCCATGTTACAATGCATCACATGTCGTTTTCGATTAAACGGAAGCATGTATGCTAGCTAAACATTTTACAATGCTCAGCCGGCTAACATCAGCAAATATCAAAGTGACAGTCAAGTTACCTTCAGTGGTTCAGCCATTCTTCTTTATATTTATTGCTTGAAATATACCAACTTTGAGCAAAAGTACATATACAGGTCCTTGCAAGCCCTCACAACTAATGCTGACCTAAAAATGGTTTCTTCTTAGTTTGAACATTCAAAAACTAGCCTAACTTCCTCCCGCCAACTTTTTTGACCAATCAGATTGTAGATCTCAGTACATTTATCCAATGAAAAACGCGTAGCTGCCCTCTTTGTGTAAACAGCCAATTGCTGACAGCAGAAGTAGTATAAACACGCCCACTGAGAATCTCACGGCCAAATCTGTTTCCTAAGATTGAAAAGGACGTTTTAGATATATTTAGTATTACATAGACAGGCTACAAAGTAACACTTTTGGTAAAAAAATAACAAATGGTTTGAGCGACTTGGAGAAATCTCGTTTCGATGTTGCCCTTTACATTATATAAAGCCTTAGATCGTAAATTATGATGAGTGTCCCCAGGTCTGTTTATTTATTTAATTTATTTATTGTTACAAGCTTAGCAAATACTTATCTTTATGTCATCTCTATCAAGCTTACCTCATTATTTAAGGCTTGCACGTAACTGAGAACCTCTGAAAACTCAGGTGTTTGAACACAATCTATTTGTTTCCCCAGAGGTGAGCTGTTGTGTTTCCATGTTGTGTTTCAGCTGATTTAATTTTCTGCTGTATATCCCACACAGCTTTGTGTGTCATACTGCTGTGTTGGGCTTCAAATGTTCAGAAGTATATTTTTAAAAAGATCAAATAAAATAGGTTGGATTTTATTTGAATAAACAAACAGGGTTTGTGTTTCTGCCCAAGAGACTTTTATCAAACTGATCTTCCACTTTTATTTGACTCCCTCAGCTTTGTTGCCCACCAATGACCTTGGCTCGATAATAGGATGAAGCAGTTTGACTTGAATAATAGAGCAGCAGATAGTAAACAGATAACATTATAACTGTAGCTACATGTGAATAAAGGTGCAAGCACACATCTCTGCTAGATATTTCATCTACTTTTTTTCAGCCACATCTAAAAAAGACAAGAATTCTCCAGATGTCCTCATACTTTCTATGGACAGCAGAGTTAACTTGCTAGTTCAAAATAGGGAATGTGTTTTGTTCTGCTGCACCTGGAAAAATAAAAACACTTCAAATGTTTTTGTACTGGCAACCTGTCTAGGGTGTACCCTGCCTCTCACCCAATGTCAGCTGGGATTGGCTCCAGCACCTCTGCGACCCCGTTCAGGGAATCAGCAGTAGAAGATGGATGGATGGATGGATGGATGGATGGATGGATGGATGGATGGATGGATGGGTGGGTGGGTGGATGGATGGATGG
>JBAMIG010000023.1:12531694-12554065 GCA_037177335.1 Kiunga ballochi | reverse complement strand
GGATGGATGGATGGATGGATGGATGGATGGATGGATGGATGGATGGATGGATGGATGGATGGATGGATGGATGGATCTTAATACTAACTGATTTTAGTTTGGCAAACCATCGACGTCTTTGCTTTGTGACAGGTTAAAAACATCAGTACATCAGTATCTTATGTCTGCTCATAAAATATGTGGCTTTGCTGCAGTGAAAACAAGCGGCTCAGACAGATAGCCTCAACAAGACACATTGGCATCAGTTTGGAACAAAGACTCAAAAGTCCAGCAAACAAAAACGAATCGAAACAGACAATATGCGGTCAGATTTTGTTAGATGGACTGCTGCTTTGAAGCTGACAGCTGAACATTTTGGCCATCACCATTGTATTTCATAGGATGTCACAAGGAAGTAGTAAATCTGGCTGATATTCTCTGTTTCCCTGCTTGTTATTTCTCTGACCGATTGGATGATTATCTCATGTAAAGTGGTCAGTTCTTAAAAACAAGGCTAATTTTTGGTCTGCTTCCTTCCTATCTATGATGCCATACTTTCAAAGACTTTTGAGAAGCCATGCCCTGTTCTCTCAGAATCTGCTATCTATACCTGCACTGAACTGGAACAAAAGACACTTAAAATAGCTGCTTCTTTTGCAAGAAATTAGCTTGAAACTGAATATCTGAATTTAAAGAAGCTGATCTCATTTACAGCAGTCCCCTTCATGAAATGTTTTGAAGGCAGAAATGGAACAATAAATAAAGCAATCCTTTGTTTTGTATAATAATGTACATTATTCTGATCCTAACAATGTGTTTTTATTCTGCAAACTAAACTAAACTAAACTAAACACACATATTCTTATTATAACAATTAAACTCATTGTCATAAGCAGTTATATAAAAGTAAATAATGGTGGAAGAAAAGAGGGAGCAGACTGAGAAAAAGCTGCCGAAAGATAAAAAGAAACCTCCAGTCTCTTGATTGAAAGTCAGGCCTCCCCAGCCAATTTTATCACAAATATTTTCTCTTCAAGTTAAGAGAGCAGTTCTCAATGTCATATTTTTTATGACCCTAAAACCTGCTTTCTCTGAAATATGTGAAAAAATGCATGGTTATTTCAACACTAAGCAACCTAAAACGTCAAAGTTCATCATGAGATTGTGTTGGATAACTTGTGGTAGCTACTGCTGTCTTGAGTCTTGACCAGAGCTTTCTTCCAAAGCAACTTTTTAATCATCATAGAGATGTGCTTGGTTAAATACAGATTCATTAAGAATAAAGCTGTACTCTCAAGCTCTTCCCAAACAGTAATACAGTGTTTAGCAAGCCTGTTAGGGATGCTGAAAAACCCTAGGAAGTGAGGATTAAACTGCCAAAACGAACAGTGTTGTCAGATGAGATTAAAAACAGAGGGCCAAAAAGAAATTAAATAAAAAATTGGCAATGGTATAACATGGGAATTAAACCAGTTCTTGCACCTTAGTCGGTCAGTACATCATCAACTGTTTATAATTATGTAGCTAAGACAATGCAAAGTTTTAGAAGATGCAGAAAAAGCATGCAGGAGGATGGAGAATATCCAGACTTTATGCTAAGTCAGGATCATAAGCAATTATGTAAAGTAAGAAAAAAGAAAGGGGTGAGGTGGGCTGGGGGGTTGAAAAAGAGAAATAAAGCTTTAAAGACTGGTGAAACCCAAACATAGCGAGGCAGGATAAAGCAAACAAAAAAAAGAAGAAAATGAGCTAGTCTGATTACACTGAAGATAAAAACAAGGTGAAATATAAGTCAACACGTCACGACAAGCCTGTGGTGCATCTTTCACTGCAGCTGTTTTTGAGCCAGCGATTTAGACTACATCCATCCATCCATACTGCTCATTCCAGCAATCACTGGGTGTGAAGCTGGGTACCCAGATAGGTCGCCAGTCCATCACAAATTCAGACTGAATTAAAATGTATTAAATTTGGCTACTTCCACCAGTTTGAAGCACTTTCTTATGTAGCCTGGTGTTATTTTTAAATCTCCACTTTTGACAATAATAAGAAACTTGGAATGAAGGTTGAATAATTTGCAGTAGCAAGCAGTCTGATGGAGCTTAAACATTAGAAAATGTTCCTGTGGCTCCATCAGACAATGAAAAACATTTTAGCATATAAGTCTTAGATTAAAAAAAGTGTCCTACACTGAGGAGAAACACGGGTTGCCAATAAAATACAACATTTTAAATACATCAGAGTGCATAATATTTAGGTTACCTTTAATTCAGCTATATATTTAATTACTTGCAACTAAGCTATTACTATTTTAACCCTGCAACACACTTGTACAAACCTCTTACAAAGTACAAGTGGGCAATTTGAAATTGAGAATACTAAGTGCTTAACATCCAAAAATACCCCAGCAAAGTAGATGGACGTGTTTGCAGTACAACCTGCTTTCCAGATTATTTATTGATAGCTCTGTGTTTTATTTTATATGATGAAGCTTGAAGACCAGCAAAGTGAGAGAGAGAGAAACTAGAAGTGATATATTTGTCTGAAGGGGGGTGTTTACGCTGGCTGGCCCCTGACACATACAGTATGCAGCTTTATGGACATTAGTTTGATGGGGAAGCATGCGTCAATAGTACATTAGACATGTGTGTCAGAAAACATTAATATAAAAGATATACCAGTTGAGCTGCCAACTTATTTAATATAAATTCAGTAAAGGAGATTTCAATGCAAGCAGCTTTGTGCTGCTGTGAGCTAACTGGCAGAATTCTCCATTACCAGTATGCCTGCTTTATTGGCCGAATGTCTCAATAAATGCTCTTTGAGCAGAGTCAGTATTAGATTGTGCAATGTGTGTTCTTCTACAGAATTGACCTAAAGTCTTTTTGCCTGACTTTAACACAGATTTGCTGAGAAATTACTTCCTGGCAACGTCTACACCCATGTTTCCTTGGTGTTAGATAACCAACAGGAAGTCGGCCTGATGGAAAAAAATGTACACACTTAACACCCATTTCTTAAGAAATGAGGACAAAAGTTAAATAAATGAGAAAGTGTAATGTTGTCCTACCTTTTTTTACTCAGTTTAGATGCTGTTTTTTCTTGTTAGGAGTAGGAAACACATCCCATATTCTTTAAAATGTCACATATGAATATTTAATTATTTGAATATCCTGTAACCTCAAAGAAATTCAAACCATGTTTGGGGTAATAAATCAGCTAGCAGAGCTTATATTACAATACTGAAATCCAGATCACTCCCTCAGTTTACTTTTTGCTCATGTTTTGACCGTCACATTTCCAGCTGTGTGCCTGGAAGACCACAACATGACCTTTAAGGTGAATATTCCTCCCTGGCTGTCATTGTGATTATGTCTGAGACACACAATAAGGGACTGAGAATTATTAATTACTTCAAAAGGGCAGCGGAAACAGCTTCAGCCACTTCTATACTTGGCAGGCAACTGGAGGTGAAAACAGCCATGTAGCATTTCAGACTCAGTACATTAGCCTAAAGTCTTTGGTATCACTTCCATTTGCAATAGGAAATATTACTGCAAATTTCTCAAAGCTAGAAAGCATCCATCCATTTTCCATTCTGCTTCATCCAATTCAGGGTGACAGATTGCTGGAGCCTATCCTAGCAATCATAGGTCAAGAGGCAGAGTACATCCCGAACATGGCGCTTGAAACCATAATTTTTTTTAACCAATTTATTCTTCCTGCATTCCCATCATGTTTAACCAAACCAATGTCAGTTTTATCTGACACAACTGTATTCTTCATGCTGTGTTGTGAGCAATCATTTTTCTATCACGTGCCAAATCAAGTAAATGAAGGGAGTAAGCATTAATGCAGAGCATTAGCATCCTAGGCTTGCTGTGTCCACTACTGATAACTCATTTAGCATTTAGTTCACAGCAGAGGAAGGAATAACTCCTACGTGTTTCCTATTTCAGACATAATTTGCTTCCATCAACTTTAGGTTTTCTGCTTTAAAAAACTTTGAATGTTTTTCAGACAAGGTTAGATTTTATGTTTTCATTTGGATTTCAGATGCTAAAAATCCTACCACATAAATGCACTCTTTCATATACCCACACATTTATTATTATTTATTATTCAATTCAATTCAACTTTATTTGTATAGCACCTATTCACAACAATGTCATCTCAGGATGCTTCACTGACATCATTTTGAGCCAATTCATGAAAAAAAAGCCTTGCTAAGGAAATCCCAATGATCTTGACTTCGATCCAATCCCTGGCCTGAGCAAGCATGAGGCGACAGTGGGAAGGAAAACTCCCTTTTAACAGGAAGACAAAACTCGGCACAAGGAGGGCAGCTATCTGCCTTGACTGATTGGGGTGGAGAGGGGGGGTAGAAAGATTTCAAAGCAGCTTTAATCCAGAAAGACCTGCAGAAAAGGAGAAATAGTTTATGATGTCAATACTGTCATGTTATAATATAGATTATAAAAGATATTAAAATATAAATATCTGCTCCTTATAAAAGATAAGGAGCAAAGAAAGGAAAAGGAAGTGCTCAGTGCATTATGGGATGTCCCCATGACTGCATAACTAACGTATGTCTAAGCTATCCCTAACTGTAAGATTTGCTAAAAAGGAAGGTCTTGAGCTTGATTTCAAATGTAGGGAGAGTATCTGCCTCCCGTACCCACCTATGGTTTTAAAAGGAGCCTGATAGCTGAAGGCTCTCTCTCCCATTGATTTCTTATAAACTCTGGGAACCACAAGTAGACCTGCAGTCTGAGAGCGAAGTGCTCTGTGTGGAACATCTGGAACTATGAGGTCTTTCATATATAATGGAGCTTGGTCATGAAGCGCTTTATATGTGAGGAGAAGAATTTTAAACCATCCTAAATTTAACAGGAAGCCAAAGAAGAGATGCTAAAACAGGATAATGATCTCTACTACTAGTTCTCATCAGAACCCTCGCTGCAGCATTTTGGATCAGCTGGACACTTTTCAGGGCATATTTGGGACAGCCCGTAAATAAGGAATGGCAATAATCCAATCTTAAAGTAATAAAAGCGTGGACTAACTTTTCTGCATCACTCTGAGAGGTTCTGAGGAAGAGTAGCTGCCTGGTTTACTTTCTTGATTTAATTAATAATTGAGCAATAGTGAATTTGAAAACTTGTTTCCATTGTTGTTCTGGTACTGGTACTGGCGCTGGTACTGGGAATGGTATATAGCATTCTCTGGGATGTTGTAGAAGAGTTTTTCAGTTTGAGAAAAAAATATCAAGTTGAGTTTTTCACATCCATGCTGTTTTTTTAAAAGCTGTACCAGCATTTCCTTCACCCAGCACATAGTGGTCTTCCAGAAAGTCAGTACACTTCTTAGATTTATCTAAGTCCTATAAGTACAGAGTCAAATTTTTTACACATTTTTGTCCCAAGGAATGATATTTGATTATCACCAAGTTCAGCTTTACTTCATTCTCCAATTTTTTACTCACACATAAGTAGACCAGTCTATGTTATAAACCAGTTGCCACATGAGTCCACATAATTTAGGAGACGTGGTTATTTTTCTAGATTAGGGTGCATAATAAGTGTGTCATCTGCATAAAGTAAAGTAAGACTTTTGGATGTTGGAAACCCTTTGATATTCTGAAACCAATAGTGATTCTAAAACTATATTACAAAATAAAGGGCAAAGTTCTGTAATTCGATTTCAAATAGTTTGATACCATATTATTGGTTCAGACTTTTTTTTTCATTTGATTCCATTTTATACCAACCTGTCCGAGGTCCCTGCATCTCACCTGCTAATGCAAAGACACAGAGACACACACCCTCTACCGCACTGTAGTCACAATTTGATTAAATGGCATAGAAGACGAATGAATGAATGAATGAATGAATGAATGAATGAATGAATGAATGAATGAATGAATGAATGAATGAATGAATACAGGGAACTATTTTTTGCATTAAAGGATTTTATCATTTTTAGATATGTTTTACCATAATTGTGCTTAAGCTTCATTAGGGGTTAAGCGTCTGTGTCAGAAAGGCTTTTAGATTCTTTTAAAGGCCTCTTGAAGGTTTGTGACCCACACGCCTGGAATTTAAAAGCACCACTTTAAATGTTCAGCATTTCATGACACGCCATTGTGAGACACATTAGAGCTTCTCAGCTGCAGTGCCTCTGACTTTCCCTCTTATATCTCCCTTCTGCTGGCTTTGTTGACTTGTGTTTTTCAAAGGTTGTAAGAATATATTAAGTCATTTTAGTACTTTATTACAAAATTATGAAGCAAACAAATAAAAAACATCTTAATTCTACTTTGCATTTTACGGACATTGCTTAGTAAGAATAACTTGGATTGCTTTGGTTTCTTAAAGTTAGTTCAAACATGTAAAAACACAAATTCCAACTGGTTAAATAAGGCCGCCCTTCCTGAGTCTGTTTCTCTCTGAGGTTTTCCTTCCTATTAAAGGAAATTTTTTTTCTCCTTTCCACTGACGCCTGCTACTCTTTGCATGCACAGAAGAAAATATTTAAGACAATCTCTTGGTTTTCTCAAGTGGACATTTCTATTTTTATGAACACAGTCAATTGGACTAATGTTAGATATGTAAGGGATTTGTTGTAATCGGATTAGAAGCTAAAATAAACTATAACCTTTACAAATAAACTTAATTAGGAGGTTAACATTTTTAGATTGTATCAGCAATATATTTGTAAAGGCAGCAATGTATATGATAAAAATATATATTACAGTAAATCAAGTGCATCAAGTGTAGATCCATAAAACAGTATGAGGAACTGCCAACACGTTTAATGTAGACCTTTTTAAAACTGTCTTTTTTTGTCTTTAAACACCTTTTAAATAATAGAAATTATCAACTACCTAAACCACTTTGAACTTTCAACTAAACATAAAATGATTTTTCTGGCAATCCAAGACTCCGAAGCTTGGGATCGACTGTCTTTGACTGAATCATCCACAGCTCAGTGGGAAATTTAGTAAGACTCAAATGACCATCTTCAACATATTCATACTGGAACTATTGTTTCCTTGATGTCAATGATACCAGACTTCAAAGGGAAAACTCTTCACAGGCAGGCTGAGATGAGGTGACCTACCTGAAACTTGCAGCAGAGAAATACTTTTAACACTCTGTCTTGCAGCATTTGATTAAAAGGTTTAACACAGACAAGGAAATAAATATATAAAGCAGGTTAATGTTGTATTCACAAAGACGAAGCGCCACTTTGATCTTGCTCAAGGATGGGATGTAAGCTAGGAGCCAACAGCAGAGTGTGCCTATGTGTGCTTAATGTAGTGTGTGCTGGTATGCACGAATGTGAGCAAGCTGGAGAAAGCAGAACAAATCCTATTAAAGGAAGAGATCTCATTAATAAGAGTCCTTTTGCTCCATTGCTACTCGGGTCATATGGGTGACATTGTTGTAACTTTGTTCAAGCCTTTTTTCAGTCAAAGCTCACTCAGCACTTTGGCTTCACTGTTATCCTGCACACATGCCATCTGCACAGGTATCATGAAAAAGTCAAACCTTCACTGACACACATGACAAGCGAGAAGAAAAAAAAGCCAACAAGTCAGGGAAAAAGAAATTCTGATACGCCTGAGTGAGCAATCTATCAGAACTAATGCTTGGTTTTTAATGCAGCCCAGCCCATGCTGGCAACCACAGTGATGCATTTGTGGTAATCTGATAAAGCCGGGGAAGACTGACTGCCCGTGCACTCATCTCTGTCGATGAGGAAGGTAATCCTATTTTCTGCTGTTTCCTTGTCATATGCTTTTCCACCTATCTGATCTTCTAATTGACAAGAACAGCCTCATAACCACGTGTAAAAGGAACAAAAAATAAACGCAACATTTCATCCACACACATCCAACATTAAAAGACACAATTTGTCTGTTTACCTTTAAAATTATTTCTAAAAAGCACAACCTTGAATGAAGAATAATCAAAGAATATGTTGAAAAAAGAAGACACGTTTCCTGTAACTGAGAGTATCTGTTATTATGATTTAAATGCATTAAAGATGTGCTTTTGTTTTGGTTATGTGCAGCCTGCAAAACACATTTACAGAAAATGATACATTTCATGCTGGGTTTGCAACTCAAACTTTAAGGTGTTACACTTGCACAAGAAAGAAATAAAGCAATAAAAAAAGGAAAGCAGTTCATCATAAACCTTCTGTTACGCTTGTTTGGGTGCAGTGTCCCACTTTATTGATTTTAATTCCTTTAATACCTTACAACTAACTGCTTGGCTGAGTCTTCCAGACTACTCTGCATCTGATTTCTTAGTGAATTTGATTGGGGCTGCCTTATCAGCTGGCAGCTGGCAGGAAAAGGCACCGCCAAAGAACCACAATCCTGGCTAAACAAAAAGCATCAGATCAAGCATGATTAGTGGAGGATGCTCCATGAGTGGTGCGCAGTTGCACTGTGCATGAGATCCATTGTATCTTTGTGTGAGTGGGAGGGGTACTTATTTACAGGCACCTGATGCATGATGGACATTACATCCACTTTACTCACGGCAATCTGCAGAAGCATGTGGGTGCATTCAGTCAGGTCGTTACGCATTACGCATTACCAGGGATATAACTAAACTGTAAGGCGTTTTTATCCTGGACATACCCTCTGCATGGCCTTCCTCTGCGCGTAAATACTCTGCGCCCTGCGCCTGTGAAACTATTAAAATGATGCATTCAGACTATTGTTTTTCTATTTTGTCATTCTTATAGCTCAGACTCAGTCTAGCCCTCGCGCCACCGAGCGATCACAAGTTCCCGCAATGTTGCCGAGCTTTCTGGTTGCGTGGAAACTAAAAGGCTGCAAGCAAACCCCGAAGTGCACATCAGCGGCAGCATTTCCAGTGTGACGCGGAGCGGCTCTCAGCATAAGTTTAACGAGCAGCGGATGGACTTGATGGAAGCGAACCAGTAATACTGACCGAGCGCATTGATCTGCTGGACGACATTGTTGTTTGAGCGCTTGTTCAGTGAACACATCATGGGAGGGAGAGGAAAAGCGACAAAGACGTGAGTGTGTGTGATGTTTGATCAAAACCATGCTTTATGTTTAAGATTTTACATTGATAATAAAACATTTTAATCCTCTGTACAGAGAGGGTTGCTCAGTCTCACCACATGGACTTGTAAAATGCGAATGGTGTAAGATTTAAAAGGTGGATTTTGAGTAAATGAGGATGATAGGTAACTTTGAGCGGGCATCACCTTCGACAGGGCGTCATCTTTATTCTGAGTTCATTTTCAAACAAATGCTTGTTAAAATATAAACTCAAGCACCTTTAAAGCCAGTAGACCGTGTTGTTAAGTTTTAAAGTATCTGAATCAGCAAACTTCATGCTGAAGATATGCAAAGTGGCTTTAAAGATAGTCAGAGAGCAATTTCTTTTGTCTCTGTATTGACTGGATTAAAGTCAAGTTTTTAAAATGGAGATTATAATCATGGCTACAACACTGAGAGAGTACTTTGCAGATTTTATGCTCTAAGCTGTAAAAATAGCCTTTTATAGAACTAAAATGTTATAGTTCAAAGTTGAAGATGTCAATGTTACCCTTGTTTTTCTCTTTTCTTCCTTCCTTCCTGAAAACATTCCCCTCTGATTAGTCTGCAGGAAACCAACATCTTATTTTACTATCAGGCAATCTTTATGGCTGCAGGAGGTCACCATAAAGTGGTCAGACCCATACATAAAAGCAGAGTATATTAACATGATATATTTATGCTGGATTTCAGTGCCTCTGATGTTTGGTTTGGAGTTCATATAATTGCTCCTCATACAGCTGGTGCCAAAGGCTTGTCAGTGCAACACAGGCATTGAATTTATGAAGTGAGAGCCCGACCTGTGGCTGCAGGAGTCCTGTATTTATTTCAAAGTGCTGCGTTTTGGTACAAATTAAAAGCAGGACGGTTATTTATTATAGAAAAGGTCAATAAATTTAGGAATACTGACAGATCCACTTAATGCATGGTCGCTTGTGGTAAGATTTATAAAGATGACGTGTGTGTGTGTGTGTGTGTGTGGTCTTTATATGATTGCCCCACCCTGCAACACATCTGGTTTACACCCTCTCTTGTGTCTTTATCTCATCCAGAGGCGACTTGTTTCTTCCCTCTGCTCCTTGCTTTTCTGCTGCCTGACCTCCTCCTTAGCTCCCTCCCAAACATTTTCCCTTTTCGTTAATATCCCATTAGTGTCATATGTTCCCTGTGTTGCCATTGAAACGTTACCCCTCTCCTCATATCCCCTTGATATCGTTCATCCCTCAGCCCTTGCACATGTGTCCAATTTCACTTCTTTCTCACATGCTTTCTCCTCTGTCATTACAAGCCTGCTTCCTCTGCTTCCCCATTATCTCACAGCAAAATACTAGGCTGACATGCAATGTGATGAGAAAACTATAGCCTTCAGGAGCATGCAAGACCTTATGCTTGGGTATAAAACTGCTTCTGCCATGCTGTTGCACTCTTTCTGTCACTTTTCATTATCTGAAAGCTACTTTGCAAGGTCTTGATGAAGATCTAAGGATAACTAGCTCGTGACTGAGAGTAGCTAACACCATCAACCTAATAGCACAAGCATCACATGGGTTCTGACCACACTACTCTCCTGCAGTGGTTTGTTATTAGAGCTGTTCGGTACAGGCCTGCAGCATCCCTAAACTTGTACAGCGAGTGTTATCAGTTGTTTTCAACAAATAATCTTCCCCTCCTTGATCTCCTACACACTTACACAGAACCAGTGCCATGACACACTGTCCTGCACCCCCCAAGTGTCATGTGATACTTGAAAGTACTTCAAGGTCCATTTCATGCTGTAGTCTTGGTAAGCGGATCTTGCCCATCTCTTGCATTTTTGGAAGAAACGAAGAAGTTTGGTTGAATTCCTTCTCTTTCAGTCTGTAACAAGACAGCCCATCACATTGTGGGTTTTGTTGGCCTTGTTGTGTTTATACTGTTAGCATTTACCTCAACAAAAGGATTGGGTGGCCAAAGCTGATGTTACACTGACTGAGGGAGTTTTTTCTTAAGAGGATTAGTAACGTGATAGGAGTTAGCCCCGATCAGCTATTAATGAAGTGTGTTAGGGTGGGTACGCCTGCTATTTTCAATAGCCTAGGTTCAAAATAAAAAGTGTAATTTAGAAGACAGACATACAAGCTGTGTGTTACTTGCACTTTGACTAAATGACCTTATGAACTACTTATTTGACTGACAGATACCAGGCTAGGAAATTGGAATGATAAATGAGGTAGAGACATGCAAACTTAGTTAAAATCTAGTCAGAATTATCCTGATATTTGCCTGGAACATGTTGTTCCACGTGGAGTCACATCACTATGTTAATGCAAGTGTACTGCAATAGCCCTGCACTGCAGGGATGTCAATTATAAAAGAGTCACAGTGACACCAACGTATTTTCCTTGCTTGTTTATTGTGCCGGGTTGAAGGGAATCTTTGATCCTTAGAGGTTTTCTGAACAAACAACAAAGTATGGTTTTGTTCTGACCATCATCATGCTGAAATAAGCATCCAGCTTTCCTGCTATCTCCACACTGCAATGAGACAAACTGCCGCTCCCTCCATAAATAACTTTACTGCCTCTGTAAAAGTTGTTAAATGTTTGTATTTGTATTGTATTAATCTGCTCTCTCTTTGTTCAAAGCAGTCTTCTCTATGCCTTTGTGACATTTTTCTTTTATGCCGCAGGTTTACCAACAATTGGACAGGTTGATGTGGACTTCAGCATTGAGTCCAGGAGGTACTCCGTGGAGCATGCCCGTATCTCACGATGCCTCTGCTTGCAGACTGGCTGCTACGCCACTCGGTGGTCATGTGTTTGCTGCTGCACAGTTTTGTCTTGATGACCTTCTGCTTCCATCACGCTGCCACCACCTGCTCCAAGAGGTGCTACTGCTCTGAGAGCGAGGGTGGCGGTAAGACGGTGCGCTGTAGCAATCTCCAGCTCAAGGAAATCCCACAGGACATTCCTAATGACACACAACGTGTCTACCTGGACTTCAATCTGTTCACCACAGTTCCAGCAAACGCGTTTGCAGGCTTAACCCAACTGGTTGAACTGGACCTATCACACAATGAATTAGGTCAGCTGGAACCGGGTGCTTTCAGAGGCCTGGGCTCCTCGTTACAGTTGCTGGACCTGTCTTCTAACAAGTTAGTTAACTTTAACCCTGAGGCCTTTGAGGGTCTGCGATCTCGTGCTAACCTAACAAACAATCCATGGCATTGTGACTGCAATTTACAAATGGCTTTGCCCCGCGTGGACTTGGAGCCTGCATCACTGACAGGTATTGTGTGCCAGACTTCTGATCCAGAGGAAATAGATGTTCAAGGACTTGCTTTCCTGTTGAAACCAGAGGTGGATCTATGTGTGGTGATGAAGAGGACTACAGATGTGGCCATGCTGGTTGTTATGTTCGGCTGGTTCACCATGGTCATCTCCTATCTGGTCTACTATGTCAGGGCTAATCAGGAGGACGCCCGCAGACACCTGGAGTATCTTAAATCATTGCCCAGCAGGCAGGGCAAATCTGAGGAGTCTTCCACTATTAGCACTGTGGTATAGGGCTAATGAAGCTACACATGGTGGCTAATAAAGAACATGATTGGAGCATAGCGTGTAACTACAATCACTGTCAGTTTTGTCCTGATGTCACAAAGCCAAGTTGAGAAATAAAACATGTGTCTGCAAAGAGACCCAGGCAGATTCAACCAAGCTCAGCTGAATAATTCATCTTTCCGCAGACCATTAGGACTTTTTGTTGGCTGAGTTGATGGCCCACTCTGTCTGCTGAGGGAGTAAAAGCAGTGGCATGTTTTGGGATCCACAAATATGGGATACAAATGGGTTTTATTCAGTGGTGCATGCACCTTGATGTGCTTCACTTAGAAGCAGTTCAGGAAGCGACGTCACACCAACAGCGGAACAAGGAGATGCTGCAAACTGTTTTTCATTAAAATCCTTATGGTATACACAAGTATGATACAAGTAAAATGTTTTCCATTTAAATTGCTGTTTTGTTTTATTTTGTTAAAGCTAAATGTCTTATGTAAAAAGAAAAACACTCAAAATAGATATTTTCTCTACTGATTTATCAGCTTTTCCATAACGTCATAGCTAACAGAATTTACACTGATGAGAAGTTAATACTATTATGTTATACATCATAGATCATTCAGAGTACTACTCTGCTGTAGTTGCACAGAAAGAGAATCATCCTGTGTCTGTGGAAATGCAGAATGTACACCTTTTTCCACACCAGTTCCCAGTAATGGAAACATAGTGGGCAAGTAGCATGCCCAACAAGTAGAAAAACTGTTGCACAATGTAATATTATCCACATGTTAGCAAAAGATTACTTGGAGAATCAAAGAATTCATGTTTAATACAAGCCAAATGAGGAAGTAGAAAGGAAGGGTGTGAATAAAAAATGTCTTTCATGTTCCGGTTAAAGAAAAGAGCCATCAACAATTATTCATTACGTTTGTCAGAGTATTTAATGAACCAGAGAGGAGCTCTTCCTTATTGTAATGCTGGTTATGTTAACTGTCTCGCTGCTGTTTTTTATGCCTTTTCCAATCTTTTATAATCACTCAGAGTGCCTCTTGTGCCGTCACGCCTATGGGTTTCCTAATAAAATGTAAAAGTTCGTGACCTGCTAGTCTATTTAAAGGGAAGCAAATCTTCCATCTTGCTGGAGTCAAGCGCAAAATGCTTTTGTGTCTCGACTGATGAAATCATCAATATATCAATACCAAGAAAGGGGAAATGTCTGAGTGGAGACATAATTGGATCTTATCAGACTTTGCTCCAAGATGTACCCCTGTCTCTCTCACAGAAAAGCCTGATGCAGCACTGAATAATGAAATTGGATGTTTGAAGTGTGGGGAAGGGTTTGTCAACAAGGGCTTTCCTGTGTTCGACAAGTGAATGCCTCCAGAGCAGAGTGAGACCAATAAGTTATTCATCATATCCATAAAAAACATTTGTGCAAAAAGTCTGGGACTGCACCCATCATTTTTATGTGACCTAGTTTTTAAGGGGAAATTAAGGAAGAATGCCACAGGGGATCATCTGCCCCTTCTCTGCTGCCTGAATTACACTTGCAAGGGTAAAGCACTTTCCAAATGCCCTTGGGCAGCATGTGGAGGACTCAGAGGACTCCCAGTGTAATGACAGTCCGTGCCACCTTATGTTTAAGAACCAACTCTGTCTATTACCATGAAATTGAAATTCAATCACATTTTACTGAGCATGCCTACAATTTAAGCTTCTTGTGTGTCATTATATGGTGTTAAATTGGTCAGGGTTACTGGCAGCTTATCAAAATGGCAACATGGCTTGAAGCAACTCAGTTTAATTTAGAAATATGTACAGTACAAAGAAAGATTGGGTTTGTCTTAGGATTTGGTATGCGTTAATATTACAGGACCATCAGATTTTTGTTTATTACTACAGAGAACGTTTTTTTATTGTTGTGTACCTCATTTCTTTCATTGCTTTCATGTGTGAGTTTTATTAAGTTTTTAAGGTTTACTGTTTTGGCAAAGGCAACAACTTCAATTTACACACAGAAACTACTTGGTTAGGCTTAGAAAAAGATACATTTAAATATATAATTATAAGATTAATTAAGGTAGTTATGGTAATAAGTCCAATCCCAAGAATACAGACTGTCTAATAAATATGCACAATAATGTTTTGCAGCCTTTTTTGTAAAAAAAACTAACAGAAAGATGCCCGATAAAACATCTGATGCGTTGTGCACATTCAAACACAGCATCCAGTGACTTTTTCCTTTAATTTATCAGTATAATGATCACCCATTGGATGATTTTTTTTATAAATTTGGTAAAAATACAAATATAAATACTGCAGCTAATTGCTACCTTTGGGTTTAAATGAATTTTTTATACCAACGTAGATTCGTGAAAAAACACTTAAAACTTAGAAAAGTGTCAAAACAGCAACTGTGTTCCAAACACATAAACAGGCCATATCAAATGATGACACTAGTTCAAGTAATTATTAATTTTATTTATAAGAACAAGGCAAACTTCAAACATAAATCAGTTTTTGTGTGTTTAAAATGCCTTTTTTGCTATCGTATTTAAGTGAAACTGATCCAAGCTTTCTTTAAAAACAGACCAAATACCATGTTTTAAGTGAGTCACAGTCTGCTGATTGTTCCCAGCTATGGTTCAGATGGCAGTGTTTAACTATCTTCCAATGATCCCAACAAGGAGTAATTGCACCATTGTTTTTAAATCTAATTAAACTTGCAAAGTGTGAGCAGCTTGTTACAACTTGTATAACATGAGACATTGAGGTAAAGAAGGTCTGGCAATTCTGTGGCATTGAAAAGACTAAAAGGGTTATTGAAAATAATGAAAAACAAACATTTTGTTTTCAAGCTGAGAGCTATATGTTGGATAGGAAGTGAATAAAAATGTGGAAAAAACACTTTATTACTAAGAGCGGCACAAAAACTATTACTCAAGATATGGCTGTCTATGCAGACAGTGGAAACTAGAGTACTACTGCTCACCATTTTAATCTAAAAATGACCAAAAACTTCAATTTCATTTGTATTCCTGATTAGTGCTTAACTTAAGAAAAAATCTGTTCATTAAAAAAAAAGCTAGCTGGCAGATTTGAATTCTTTGTCCACCCTGCTACTCTTTAACTAAGCTAGGCTAGTAGCTAATAAGACTTAGTTTTCTTTTATTTTTGTTAAATTAGTATAAGTTTTCATTAGCACATATTAACATTAAAGTGGTTTATTTATTTCAAACAATTTCTTTGAGATGGTGACAAAAAAGAGATGAAAACTTAGTTACTTATAAAATTAACTAGTTAAGTATTGTGCATTTGTAATTTTCTTAGTGAGGTAGACCTCCCCAACTTGCTTAACACTCCAGGGTTTCTGGACTTTGTTCTACAGAAAACAATGATACTGATCTCAAGGAAGTCCAAGGACAGCCTCCTGTGAAGAGCAGGTGGTTGAACAGTACTAAAAAATAGATGGTAAGCCTTTCTCTGACATTTCCTGCCACACATACACGGTAACACACAAAGCTCCTCCCGCCTTTCTGCGATAACAGACTCTCATGGTGGCTTTAAAACCAGGCCCTGATAGAAAACTCGCACCGCTAGAAGAGACAGACCTAAAATGCAGGCATGTGTGTCAGTATTTCTTTCGGCCAATCCAAGTGTGTTCGCTCTTTTGTTCACCAGTATGTACGACAGGTGTGTGTGCATGATGGGAGTGGGGGTACTGGTAATCCAACACCTCTGTTCTCCAGCATACATAGATGTTGCTGAGGTTAATTTAAATTTCAGCCCAGCTCAGCTTGCCCCGCCTGCAACCTAGGACACGTTACACGGGTGTGAGCATTACGACTGCAAGGTAAGGGGACACAAAGTGGGGGATAAGGTAACACATCCAATCCCACAGAGCACAGTCTTGTTTGGGGTTGGGTTGCAGGTGAAAAGGTTTCCAGGCTTTGAGATCATATGGAGTCTCCCAGCAAGGGCCTGAGGAGGCCCCTGCCAGTTTTCTCTGTTGGGCAAAATGGTAAGTGACATGGATGCTTTGTCTGAGCAGAGTGACAGACTGTTTGAAATTAGAGTTGGTACGCCACACTGTTGTCCATAAAATGATGAAAATGCAATAATTATGTAGTACTGCAGTCCCTGTGTGTTTGGTTGGCTGATAAGAAAAGTGGGGGGCTGCTCTCACTGCATCTGTTAAAAAAATAAGAAAAAACACCCTGATGACCAAAGAAAAAAAAACTAAAGAAACTGTTAGAGTACAGAGCTGTTTGTCAGCTGGTGCACCCTGACTTGGAAACTACAAATTAGAGCTGTCCCAGAAAAAATGGTTTCAGTTACGCAGCTCCGTAGTGAAAACATGCCAATTTGATGGAAAATTTGCTTCCTCTGAAATATTTGCTTCATTATCTCCCATCTCTCTCATTTCTCAACTCATATATATGAGTATTGTGAGTTGCTTTATCAGCCGTGTTATCGTAAGTGATAAAGTAAATGCCAAAAACTTGAATAATTGTTATGACTCACAGTCACTCATCCCCCACATTCCTAAACAACCTGGACTGAGATACTAAAACACAGCTTACATTTACACCTTCCAGCTCTGAGCAAAGCAGATCCTTTGAATAAAAGCAAACGCTTTAAGTCTAAAACTTATAATGTGATCAGTACGATGAGCAATACTCCTGATGTGCACCCGAGACTAATTGTTGGAGAATAGAAACTAATAGTTATGTTATTAATTCTGTAGTGAGAAAAGCACCTAAGAACATGAGAAACACAGTAATATTTATATACTTATATACTAGAACAGAACAAATATTTGCTACAGATTCCTTTGTGGAAAAGAATCAAATGAAATAATATTGTGAGCAAAGCTCTAAAACTGGTAAAAACTACTGATGCAAACAGCATTAATCCTTTCTCAGTATTTACTGAGAGCAACTCATTGTTTACATTTTCCCCACTTATTCTATAAGAAAGCAAATAAATGTGTTTTGTAATGTTAACAAAATGACTCTTAGTGTTGAATGTTTTGCAGAACGTGAAGTCTGATGTATAAGACTGACCTCTGGTGGAACCCCTTTGATATAAGGGGTTCCACCAGAGGTCAGTCTCCTTGCATCCTTGTTTCAGTCAGTCCATCCATTATCTGTACTGCTTCATCCTATTCAGAGTTGGGGGTAGTTGGAGCCTGTCCCAGCAATCATTGGGCAGGAGACGGGGTACCCCGGAGGGGCTGCCTATCTGTATGAACCTTGGAAGATAAACTGAGACCTCTTCATTGCAATGCGAGTCATAATTTGGAAAAACATGATTCATCTTGATCACGTGTCTACACACATCTTCTAGTCCATTTATGGAAAAACAAAACTACCCAAACACACACACACACACACACACACACACATATAATTCTCCATATAATCCCCCTCTCCAAAATGCACAGTCATTATAAAACACACAAAGAGACGGTTCCTCTAAAAAACCCTACATTTCAGAGTAATGTAACTTTAATGGTTATAAATACTTTCAATTTCCTTTAACGTAACCCAAAAATGTCTTGTTCATCTCATTCTCTTTATATGACTGCTCATCACTTCGAGCAAGTCTACTCATTCATAAATTTCTAGCTGTGTTGCATCATTTTAGGAAACTAGTAATACAGGAATTCATCTCACGCAAGGAAATGAGGAAATTCTCCACTCCTTTGTTTTTTATGTCAATTATTTTTTAAAACTCACTTTCTTCCTCATTTTTTTGCTTTATTTATTTGAACAAATCATCTTTACTTTTGTCATTCAGTTAAACTGCCATATTAAGTAGATCTTTTTTGTTACATTGATTTAAAAAATCTACTTCAGTATTATGCTTTGGCAAAAAAAAATTCACTGCCAATTCAGGCTATCCTAATTGAATTCAATCAATATGTTTAAACCTTTCCATCAGTTTTCTACCTGCTGAATCAAGAGAAGGATATAAGGAGTAACATAATATAACTTATAAGTTTCAAGGAAATTTGTGTCCACGGGTTTTTATCAATCATGGGAACTTCCTAGGGAGGAATATATAAATGTCGACAAACCATGAGTGCTACTTGTTTGAGCTCAATACTTCTGAGACATTTCCCAACTGAACATGCATGCCCTGATTGGTGAGTAGTGATGTAATGGTTGTAAAAACGCTTTCCTCTTTGCTCATTGAACATTTCATAGGAAGTTGCAAGTCAGTGCAGAAGTGTGGTCGTGGCTCAGCATCTGGATTACTAAACAACACCAACAAACTGGTACTGCTGCATAGATGTGCTGTTTTACTGCAGTTACTTTTGGCTTGGGCTTCAGATTACAGTTACAAATGCAGCTGTGGACCCTGGGGAGGGGTGACTCTGCTGCGCCCTGGGGCTGCTGAGAGGAAAGCTTTGTTCTATTATGGTCCACACGCGCGCACACACGCTGTGCTGGGTGGATAAAGAGGATTGATTGTAATGCCTCGGTGCTGACGTTTTCTTGTTCTGTCTGTTTCCCCCCGCAGTTTTAGTCTGCTCCATGGCCACCGCGGTCCGCAGCGCGCCCTTACCGGGGAGCAGCGCACTTGTTGACCCGTTGTTTCAGGAGGAGCTGCAGAAGAGCCGCAGTTTGACAGAGAGGACGCTACTCTCTGTGGCGGATACGCACAAATCCTGCATTCACATACCGGTGAGACGCGCTGGAACACTTTGCGTTTAGAGCAAACCTGATACTGCTGCGTCATAATCATGAATTGAAAAGTGGCGTCAGAATGAGGAGCCACGCAATCAGCATGGTCCTGTTACTGGGGCTGCTTTTATTAATATCTTAGAGCTTATGTTCAGTTATTATTAAATACTTATGCGACTGCAATATGGCTGTTCTGGACACGGCACCTATTCCCTTCTCTCTCTTTCTCTCTCTCTATTCATCTATATCTATATGGACTATAAAAAATATTTATTCACACACATAAATGTATGTATGTATGTAATGTGGTTTAATGCTAATTTATGGGAATTATACTTTGTTTAACCACTTACTGTCGTGTTTCCAGCATTGAATTAAGCATCTAAACTAACCAGGGACATAAAATGTTGCAAAAACTTTAATTCACTTAGAATCCTTGGAATAAGAGAATTAAGAGGAGATTGTCAAACTGAGCCAAAATAGTCCATCTATCTATGCCAAAACCTTGGCCTTTACAGACATAATGTAAAATTATTGTACAATTTTATAACTGTATTCCACGTCATTCCAAAAAGGTGCTTATATAAGTCTGTTTTTTCCCAGACAGCATGAAACCTTTTTCATTTGTGCTATAAGCCATCTTCATGTACATGTTTGGACAAATTTACAAAATTCAGTAGAATTCTTGTACCATGCTTGCTAACATATTCAAATAGATCTTGTGGTTGCAGATTTACACTTATTTCAGTCATTTACTGGCAGAGGTTTGAAAAATAGCAACATGGCTAAGAGGCTTAGGAAACAATGCTTGTAATGAAGAAAATAGTTACATAATGATCATAATGAATAAGTACTATAGCAAGCAACAAAAATAAATGTCCATTTTGGTGCTTTGAGTTACTTTCTCTCTGGATGTAAGGCTTACATTGGTGCTGCAGTAAATCTAAATTGTGGCACTACTACTTGCAATTAGAATCTCAGTACTATATGTGCAATACAGCAGATAAATACTATAACATTTTAGGTAAGCCTTCAAGAGCACATTAGAGTCATGTTTCTTTTGCATGTTAAGCCGCAATCTTCTACATCTAAATGATTTCAATTACCTACAGACTCTGCAGCTCAATTCTTCTGAAAATTTGAAGCTTCAAAAGATGGCCTCCACTATTGGCATCCCCTCTGCTCCTGTGCTCAAAGCTCTTTCAGAAAACTTCACTCTGGTAAGCATTTCCCCCAAAGAGGAACAGAAACTGTAATGAAGTGAAGATTTTTAAAAAAGAGAGAACAGAGATGGTAACGTTTTTCTACATTTTTCTTAGGAGACCAGCCTAACACAGATGTACGAAGGGCTGCAGCTGCACCAGGCCTTACTAGAAACTATATCTCCTAAACTGGAAAAAAAGGAAAAAGTGAATGAATTAAATGCTGATATCAGAGATCTGGGGATTCAGATCAGGAAGGTAGGAGACGCCTTCTAAATAGTCTATTCTGAAAAAGATCATTTGTATCTCAGCATCCTCACAGTGGATTCATCTGTTGTGCTTTTCAGATGCTTAAAATGGTTCAGGACGATGTTGTAGTGCAACAAACCCCATCTCCGGTGGAGCTGCGACTACCAGGGAAATATGAGGTTCAGGTAGCTGCACACCTTACTCTGGTGCAACTACAGGCCTTCGGGGATGATATGCACGGCCTCCTTCGGAGTTTAGTTCAAACCAACGAAGAGACAGAAAGCTGATCAACGGGTGTCATACGTGACTTTTGGCATGTGTCCCAAAAGCTACTTTTATTGCCATGTTTTATTATGGCATTTATTTATTTAGTTCTTAGAGATTATTTATTTGCATCTATTTGCTTTATGTATTTATGAAATTAAGAGTAAATTATTTATTTGAGGAGTTTATTTTTGATAACTAATAAACACAGGCCTGAATCCTAATTCACATTTCTTTTGTATGACTCAAACTTGGTGCATTTTCTAATCTTAAATAAAAGACTAAAGAAAGATTACGGTTTATTCTTGGCAATATCCGTACAGTGACACAACAGGTCACAACATTCGTCATGAATCTGCATAAATTCCAGTGTGACTCATTTTTATATCAGAGACGCAACTAAAAGCAAAACAGGTTTTGATGGCAGAGTTCCTCTAAAGTTGCTCTAACAACCCAGCAGACAGATTTCCTTGAGGGAAATGTTGCAAGCGGATGAATGACCAGCTATGACACAAAGGATGATTCCCTTGCCATTCATGCCATGTGATACCAGCATGTGATCACGCCCTTTCCTCCGTCACAGGGTCTGTGATCACAGCAGTCAGCATGTTGGATCGTTCCACTTTCCAAAATGCATAAAAACAGAAACAATAGGAAAGTTACCAAATGCCAACAGACAGATGATATTTGCGACATTTCTTTTATTGCAAAATGTTTTACACAAAACTGTGTTTGAGAAATAACATAGAAAAAAACCCATAAAAAAACAAGTGAGAAAAATTGTTTAAAGAAACAAAAAATATTTCTATCAAAGTACATTAAAAAGAGACTCCTGCTTCAAAAGCTTTTACTCCATTGTTCACTCACTAACAGGATAAATTCATCTAATGGGTCAGCTTGAACTGAAGTCATCTGGAATCCAGGGTTTACAGAGCAGAGATTGCTTTAGCAGCAACTCTCCTCCCCAGTGGCAGAGTCAAGTCAGTGATAGCCAGGACAACTTTAGGTTTGGCCAGAGCAGGCAGCTTCACCAGCTCTGAAACCTGAACACACATGAAGACAAATAATTACTTTCATGAGTCTGATGAAACAATTCCATTGTGTTGTGTTGCTCAAGATAACCATGACCATGCATTGTGGCCTTAGCTGCTGGCCTCTGGTTTGTCTACTCCATAAACAATTGAATTAAATACGGTAGCCAGAAAAGGACAATGTTTTTAAGCGTTTGCATTTCAGCTGTAAATACGCTGTAAAATGTTTTCGGAGAGGGGTGGAGCTGTGGCATTTATACAGCTTGCTGGTATTCATTGAAACACAGGACTATGAGCCTTCTCTGCCGCGTTTTAACGGTAGTCACTCAAA
>JBAMIG010000023.1:12495480-12531393 GCA_037177335.1 Kiunga ballochi | reverse complement strand
ACCGTTTCCATGTAAAGCACTTTGAATTGTCCTGTACATGAAAGGTGCTATACAAATAAACTTGCCTTGCCTAATAAAATTAAAATATATTTTTATAACAGTAAGGTTTTTTTTTTAAGTTTTATGAGACCATTTTGTAATTTAACTGAATAAAAGAAATAAAACAAAATAAGTTTTAAACAAATGAAAGCAGTTTCTTAATGAGCAGTGGGAAAGGATAGTGAGCATAAGTTTAGCATAAAAATGGCAGCGTATTGTATTTATTCTAAATATGTACTAACTAGTAAACGATGTAACATAAGTAACAACACTAGTACCCTAACTAGCTTAAACAGCTATGCCTATAAACACTGTAGGCATAGCTAAACACACTAAGCACTTAAGTATAGTGAGTCTGGGTCCACACCTCTATACCACTCCAATTCCTGACAGTGCATCATGATCATTTACAGGCAGTGGAAACCCTCAATTTATTTTAATTTTATGGTTAATCTTTGGTGATAGTGCACAAACATCAGTCATAGATTAATCAGCATTTATCAAGCAGTTAATCTATAAAAAAAAAAAAAGGTACATAGTCACCACAACAGAGTAGAATAAAAGATAAAATCCAAACTCTTTCCAGTTACGTCTGACACAAAGTTCACTCATCACTCTCCTCAGTTCTCCACCTGTCAAGCTCCCTTTCCATAATTTCTTCTCCTCTCGATGCATAACTCACCATTGTGAAAGGCATGAATTGCAGGATGCTCCCACGACTTCCCTGCTCCAAGCATTCAACACACTCCTCCATAAAACTCTGTACAAACTGGGTGTGAGGTCCAGCCATCTTGGAGCCCAAGATGGAGGAAATAAGCAGGAAAAGATTGGCTGAAGAGAAGAAAACAAGACAAGTATTATCAGAGCTGTTTCACACATCATCCGTTTCTTTCCATGGCGAGGTAAAGGATGGAAAGGATGAGGGTTTAGGTTAAATTTTAGTATAAATTTTTGCTCATCTGGATCAGTCATTACTTCTTTTAAATCAACTTCAAAATGTATTTAAATTTTTTACTTATAGATGTGTGCAGCTTAGTTCACATGAACAAAAAAAAAATATAACAAAGCAACATGTGTGGAAGCCCACAGAAACCACTCCAACACAAAAAAAGCTCCTTGGTGCAGACTACAAGTCTGAACAAAACCGCTTAGAGGAAAGAAAACTATTTGCCCACAAGACATTTCTTCCTATTCTGTGCTTTAGTCAAGCCTTACACCGAGGTGAAGTCCGAATTATGTTGCCGTTTAAATAAATAAAATGTGGGATCTGTTGGATCTCACGCAGATGGCAAATAATTGGATAAATGAATGAGGGCCCAGTGACCCGCGTCCGGGCAAGGAAGCCTTTTTCCCACAGATCTTCTTCAATATTGAGGTCTTTGAGCCACTCTTGGTCTGGTCACACATGGGTGACCCTACCAGGGGCATAAGCCCCCAAACAACCTAGCTGCTGGGATCTTCACAAACCCCTACACCACAGTAAGGTGGAGGCTCAGGGAAGGTTATTGATACATATACTTTAAGAAACATTTGCATCACTTTATGAAAGAAGCATTTTTTTAAACCCTGTTGTTCACCGTATGATACTGGTCTCCTGCCCCATGGTAGATACCAGAAAGCAGATTACACTACAATCATTTTATCACATAAGTATAAATGATACAAATAGGTTGTGGTCAGAATAAATAATTACAAGTCTAATTTATCTTTGAAGGCACATGAGACATTAGAATTCAGATAAAGTAAAATCTCACCGAGGACTCTGTTGAGGGGGTCCCTCATGTTGACAGTGTGGAGCTGGGAGGCTGACAGGGAACTGCTCATAGATCGGTCTCCTTTGCAATCACACGACAAATAGTTGATAAAATGATATGAAATTATAAAAACAAATAAATTATTTCATACAATACTTGACATAATAATAAAAGTTAAATGCCAGAACTCATTGTTGAGATGTGCTTTGTAAGTTTTAAGTCTTGCAACCTTTTATCTGGTTGAGTCCGACACTAAAAGAACATGTGAGCACTGAATGGGTTGACAATGGGACAATGGGAAAGTCCAGGAGCTTAATAAAGATATGAGAAAAGGGAAGATGTGTCAGTGATGTGTCTAGGAGCTACTCATAAGTACATCAGTTCAAATAAGAGTTAATGTCATTGGAAGGTGTCGCCACTTTGTTATCTTCAGGAACAACACACAAACGGTCTGCCTCGACAAGGTTCAGAAGGGCAATGAACTGAAAGTTGTGGGATTGTTGGTGCAACTGTCTCCTTTCAAGTAACAGCTACAATTCTTAGGGAGTTTTTGCCCAAGATAGAAATGCCGAAACCTAAATCAAAACTTCCAGCTTGACAGAAGTTTGTGGCTGACTATATGGTGAAATGAAACAGAGTCAAAGCTTAATAAGCTGCTGGATCCATTTGATTAGAGTCAGGTGTGCTGGGCCAGGGATACATGGAAAACCTGCAGGAAATATGGGTTCCCAACCCCTGAGCTAGACAGAGCTGGATGTCCCTACAGGGCTGCTGGCAAAGATGCTAACCCCGAGCTAGATGGAGAACTAATAACGAATGCCTTATAAACATTACTTCTTAAAAGGCATTTCAAAACAACACCAACCTAATTTAAAATATACAAATAAGGCTTCATTTCATATAAAAATAAGACCAATGCCATGTTTACAATGATCATAAGCCTGTGAAAAAAAAAACTGGATCTAAATGTTTAAAGAAAAAAACTTTGATATATTTTTGCTTTAAATCAATGTAAGTGACAGCAGTGGACATTAACAAGTCATAACATTTAAACCAGCCATGTATTGTTTTTTTTAAGTCTAAGACAGAAATTGTGCTTTTCTGTACCATTTTTCTGACTGAAGCTGTTAACTAAACTAAAAATGTGAAACTGCTAAAGCTAGTAGTCTGAAAGCTCACTACATCAGACATGTGCATATAATGACACAAATACTGTATAAGAACAATACAATTGCTCTCCATGTTAATCTCAGTGTTGCTGCTTGGTACCAAACTGTTCAAAGAAAAACTTCCAATTCAACTCAGTGTTCAAGTTAGGACTTGCTAACAGGCGAGATTATTGCAGAGACAGAAGATTGTATCAAGCTAAGCCTATCCCTGTTTGGTATGGATAAAGTGCTTACATGAAGTAACCTGCAGGAAAAGGTATCTTAGAAAGTCTCTGCAGTTCTGAAAATCACCTGGCATTTGCATAATCCTCAGCTCAGCCTGCAATACTAATTTTCACAAAGGTTGTACTCTACATAATTACAGCCTACATTAAAATCTAGGCATAAATATACCAACCTGGACTAGAAAGCGCTACAGGCTCATCCTCATTGGAACTGAGCAGTCTCATGAGTTTGGATGGTTGAGTGTCATCCAGGGGAAAGAGGCTGTTGTAGTCCTGTGGTTCATAACATACAAGAGATTATGCTGAAAATCAGTGTTTCTTGAGAAATATCATGATTATAATGTTGTCATTAATTAAAATGCTTTTAATTAAGCAACAATATAAAACATCTTATTTGCATTATTACCTCAATATCTTCTCTCTGCCTTTTCCTCTGACGAGCTGAGAACAGGCCTTTGTGGTGGGAGGAGTAGGAGCTGAGTGCACACCACACCGACAACCTGAGGCGTCATTAAGAGTAAAGTTAAGACAAGTAGCAAAATACCTTAACTACTGACGCCATTCCCATGAAGACAGAAGGCATCTCTTACTTTGCCAAAGCCTTTCCGGGAGGGTCTGACAGGCTGCGCCAGTGGGCGGAGTCTGTGAGCAGGTTGGGCAATATGGTACCCAACAGTGTCAGGGTGATCTGCTGTGTGTCCAAACAAAAGATGCTGTAGAGTAACTCGACTGCTCGATTGGCCCACTCTTGTCGTGTTTCCTTCAGTAGCTCCTGCAACATGACAGAGAAGCATGGGTTTTTTATTTTATTGTTGATGAGACAGTGATGTCTGCAGCCATCAGCACTTCCACTCCATCCTCTCACCTTGACTAAATTATTTGTGAACCAGAAAACTCCACCCATGCTGAGAAGACTTTCAAACAGATGCAGAGCTCGACTGTCTACCCAGCCTTTGCGCAAAACTGTCTGGAACTGGCTACTGAGGGCTTTATGGATGGGCTCCTTGGCAGGTAGAAGGTTACGATAGGGAATCGGCTCCTGGCCCTCTACTGGGGGACGCAGAGTTGCACCAGTTTGCTGAAAGACATCAGCACACATGTGCTCCATGATGGAACTCATGATGATCACCCTGTTGACGTTTTAGGAAGGAGATATTGTAAATGGGGTTTAATCAACCTCTAATCTGGTAAAAGATTATGCCAAATGTGCTGGTTTAATTTATTTTTACCGTTCGTTGTAAAACTGCAGGGTATTCTCTGCAAACAGCGGGGTTACAAGCTGTCGGATCATAGTCTGAGGCTTCTCTCTCTCGTCTCTCCCCAGCATTCTGACGTGAGCCACCAGCCACGCCACCGCACAGATGGCCATGCTGCACACTTTTCCCTTAATGTTGTCAGTGATCTTCTACACTTAAGAAAAAGATGACCATACCAAGAAAAGAGGAAGGAAAGATGTTGTTAGAAAGACGCACAATATGGAAACTATGAGATGAGCTGGCCCAAACAACATCTCTTCACATTGCGATATCCAAAGAACTTGAATGGAACAGAAACTAAACAGGAAGTTGGTGAATCTGCACAACATCCTGCTTTTGCAAATGTTGTCATTTTCCACAATATGTCATGCTGAGTCAAAGTAAAAAAAAGAAGCAGTTTGTTTTACTTTCCGTCTTTAGTGTAAAAGTACATATGAGCAAGACAGTCTTGAGAAATTCCACAGCACTTTCCAGTGACTGAAGCAAAATAAGAAAACTGATGAATGATGACAGACCTGTACTGCCTCCACAGAAAGCACACCATTCTCCCACGCATTGAGAACTTCCAATATGGCTGCTGGTATGCTGAGACAAATTTCATGCCATTTCACCTGCCTAACAAATAAGGAAAATCCACATTTAAAGCACTCATTTCTTTATATGTAAGAAATTGTCCCAATTAAAATAAAAAGATAAAACCTAAGTTTTTCAGTGTTTATTCTCATATACATCAATAACTTGTTTAAAAAGGTTCAACCCTACCAGTTATAAGTTATACGTTGACTGAAACTGCACATTATTCTGAAACTTACACTAGTTTCATCTCTGACGAGTTGTTCAACAGGGTTACTAGGCTCTCCACCTTTCCCGGCTCTGGCCTGAAGCAGGGATGGTCTGGGTTCAGAGTTTTCCCTTCTTCAGGCATACATGTCTGCAGCCAAGTTTCAAAAAAAGGCGTTTCCCCTGAGGGACTGGGGTCAGACAGGATCACCTGGAGTGGGAAAGGCAATATAGAAAAGGACAACATTCATGTTAGATCACTTATGCACATTTCTTTCACACTATACAATTAGGTTATTGTAAAATCCACACATTACTGTGCTGAATTACATCAACATACCTCTGAACCATATGTCTGTACTACATGGCAGAGCATCAGGAAGGAAATGTCAAAGAGCAGGGCCCGTACAGATGCAGACTTGGCTATGGGAAAGCAGGGAAACATTTTCAATGGTAATAACTACTTAAATGAAGAGCATGTGAACAAGGACAGACATTCCCAAGTTGGAACTTGTCACTCTTGCATTTGCACTTACATCCTTCACCACTGATGTGTTTGGGAAACTCATTAAGCCTACAAAGAGAAAGAAGAGAACAGATTTGTAGGATTGCCCCAAACTATGCAGCAGTGCAAAATCTCCCAACTTAAGCAATTCTACCACTTGCTCTCCTTCATAAGGTTACCCACTTTATAAATTTTCTGGCAAAGGATTTGAGTTTTCCAGTAGCTGCTGCTGCAGCCAGGAGCAGATCCAGGCTCTTCCCTGACAGCATGTGTCCAAGAACCCCCAGGAGGCCCTCAGGGGATTTAGAGTGGTCTGCATCCACTGTCTGACAAACAAAGAGAGGAGCATTTGTTCATTTCTTCTTAATAATAAACATATATAGCAATAATCACGTGCAGTAAAATGATACTAGTCATCCCACCGCCAGTCTTTGAAGGGTTATTTATTATCTATTATCATCAAATCTAGACTTTCCCCCCCATGCTTCACATCATGTATTGGTGCCCTACCTTTAAGATATTGGTGACAGTGGGCTCTGCTCTCAGGATGAGTCCTGGGTTTGGCTGGATGTTAGCATTTTCTGCCGTCTTTAGCCTTGGGGTGAACTCCCTGTCCTCAGTCCTGAATCAAATGTGCAGGGGGAGGAGGACGGGAAGAGAGGGGGTAGAGACAAGATGGGTTGGAGGTGGGGTAGGGTGGGAGCGGGTTGGGGTGTACTGTGTTAATGTGGTGTCCAAAACAAACATGAAAATAAAGATACTGAGAAACAAAGAAAGAGGCGGTATCTGTTGCAACAAGGCGTTACTACAGGTGTAACTTTGAGCAGCAGGTTCACCGATGCAAAAGAAACTCATACCGTTTTGATGTGAGGGTATCCGTGTTTGAATCTGACAGGAGTCCAAGCTTGTTACACTCTTGTAAGAGCATGCCAAGGCAGTCACAACTATGTAAAGAATGATAGAGAAACGGCAAAGAAAATGCTTTATCTCCAGTATTAGTTTTTTTTAGGTCTTTCCACTGTGTTCTTGTCTACAAAGTCACAAAGCTGATTGCAGTTTTTATCACTTACTTGCATCTTTGATCTGCTTTGTCCAACAGTGGTGTCAGTTTAAGCAAGTACTGAAATGCCACATTCACATCCTCCATAAAATCCTGGATGAAAACATAATTACCAACTGTATTCAAATAATTAAATATATACACTAATTAACTAAATATCATAGCTACGTGTTGTGTAAAAATCAGTGGGTCAACAGTTTTACCTGTCCTTTGTCAGCCTGAGGATATTTCTTTAGACGAAGTAGAACTTGTGGGATCTATTTAAAAAATAAGGATTTTCATGTAGCTGCTTAGTTTACTAATAAATGTACTAATAATATGCTCCTAACATGGTCATCTGCCACTAATAGAGAAAATAGTTAATTTATTTTATTTGAAAACATACAGTAAAATAATTATGGTTCTACACTCAAACAGAAACTAAAAACAGAATCAGAAACAAGAATGTAGTTAAAATGTTAGATTTAACCAACAATGCATAACTAGATTCATTTAATGAGTTACATTAATTAATTATCAAGCAAAAATTCAGAACATTACTTTAAAGTTTAAAAAAAAAAACAATCAGCCTTAACATTTAGGAAAAATAAAAGCATATAGCAGAAAAAAAACCTTGAGGAAAGTGAACGCAGTCCATTTCAGTTCCTCTGTGCCCTCTGGTGACTCGATCAGGCCAGTGAAGCAAGCCTTCCATATCTCCAGGATGAAAAGAGGAGCAGGAATTTGCTAAATAAACAAAGAACATTAAATGCTGTTTAAGGCCGAAAAACAAAACGAAACCAAAAATCCTCATAATGCATAAAAATGACAGTACTGATACTGTCTCATTGTTGCCTGATTATATTTCTTCCCAAATCAAACGTTATGTGAAGTGTTGGATGTAAACAGAAATGTTGTAATCACTGTTGATATTTCCTCCTTCTGAGGCTTTTATTTTGTTATAACTTTATTTCATCACATCCCATTCTGTGGTGGTTTTACTCAAAGTTTCAAAGGTCTAATACTTCGGAAACTGCATTTTGTTTCCTTTACGAACTCAATTAATTGGTAAATCAAATTAGATACATTTGCTAAAGGATTAAATATGACAGGATTTTTATACGGTAATTATGTGTAAATAATACATTAGTATAAACCTAACAACAATAAAATATTGGTCAAAGATAATTAGACTGCTAATCACAACTACTTACTATAGATCAGGGGTCACAACTCTGGGAGTG
Source organism: Kiunga ballochi (assembly GCA_037177335.1). Taxonomy (NCBI): domain Eukaryota; kingdom Metazoa; phylum Chordata; class Actinopteri; order Atheriniformes; family Pseudomugilidae; genus Kiunga; species Kiunga ballochi. The sequence continues at coordinate 12,523,383 of JBAMIG010000023.1, read as the reverse complement.
TGTCTCAATACCACAGTGGACTGGAATGTAGTGCATAGTGCATCGTGCACACTATTGTGGGTAAGTGCTGTTTCAAATGGAATACTACACATTTGGCACTTACCGGTAGTGACGCTAAATCATTTTATTTAGTCAAAATGATTATTCTGTGTTCACTACATGGCTAAAAACTGCTAAGATTTACGAGTGCTAACTGTACTGGATCGGTTACCGCAGTCTCAAATCAATGATTAGGTATGTAGCATATGTATATATTAGAACCATAACAAAATAACTTCATACTCACATCTATACAAATTAGCCTCCGGTGCAGTATTGTTTGCCATCATTATTTGGAAAGTCCAGCCCTTCTTTTTATGCTATGTCAGCAAGATAGCGTCAGTTTAGTGCACTAAGTGTCCATCATTTCACACTAAATTATTATAGAATTATATTATTATTATAGAATCCAGGTACTTTTAGTGCACTGACTTTTTGCTTAAATGTCAGTGTAAACACACTATGCACTTAAACACAATGTAGGAAGTAATGCTAGTGCGCTGACTGAGACACAGGCCCAGCCTGGTTCCTCGAGGCTTGCCATCCAGAAGATTTTAGAGTTTTTCTGGTTCAACACATTAAATTCAAATAAATGGCTCATTAACAAGCAAGTGCAGGAGATGAAACACGGTATTGGAGAATATCTTCATTTTAAATCAGGTTTGTTGTAGCAGAAGACATTAAAACCTTTTGGCTGGTAGCTCTCAAGGACCGGAGTTGGTGACCCCTGCTGTAAATAAAAACTGTGAAGCAAAATGTGATAAACATAACATTTATAAAGCATAAACCTGCATATGAGAGGCAACATTATGAGGAGAGATCTGAACAATTGATAAAAGGCTGTTTTATTGACCTTTAAAGTTGTTTATAGTTGAGCTATTTTGCTGATAATGTCAGTGTTACAAATTCTTATTTACAGTAAATCACATCTAGAAGGACAATAAGATATTTTCAAAATAGCCATCGTATGGTAATTTTAGTATGTCACTGACAGCTAGCTTGCTTACCTACTTACTAGCAAACCAGTTAAGAAGCAGTTAGAGATAATACATGTGAGCTAAGTTGTTTTGTTGCAAATAAAAACACATTTGCTTGCATTAGTTGAGTATGTGATATTAAAATTTCCACTTCCAATCCAAGCACAACTTTTCCTACTGGTAAATGGCCTTGGTGAGAACTCTGTGTTTCCCATTAGGACCTAAACAAGTTTTATTTTTCAGTATTTAAGACAAGACATGTATTTAAGACAAGAGATTGTCTTAAATACATTAATTTTAAGCCATTTCTTGTTCACCTGCATTCTCTTGATCATCATTAGTTGCTCCACCAGAGGTTGTGTCTCTCCAGTCAAATTCATAGTCCCCTCAAGCATGATGAAAGCATGGACTGATGGGAAGGAGGCATGGACTGGAGGGTCACAGTCCACAGAGAGCATCACAGGAATACTGAGCAAAAATGTTAATGAGTTAGTCCAGTCTCCTTTTAACCACTGTCATGTCAGAGTTCAAAGACTAAACTACAAAGAAAAGTTTACCTTTTTACAAGAGACAATGAGTCCTCTAATTTATTCCTCAGTGTCTGGTTAGGCACATTACCAAGGGCATCTGTGACTTTGAGCAGGGCTTGCTCAACATTGCCCCAGGAACCTGGGGAAGAAGAGCAGCAAAAGTATGACCCCAGACTTAGAAAGAAAGATTGTCTTCCGCATAGCTGGCATGCTACCATTACATCCATCGATTCCCAATTATTTTGATCAATATCTTTAGAAAAATTATCTTTCATTCCATATTTATTTAATTTTCTAAATAGTGCATCGTTAATCTATGCAAAGAAATCTCAGCAATTCAGGTTTGACCAAATTCAAAACCTGCAAAACCATTAATACAGACCAAGAAAAAACAGAAAGCACCAACATGAAACATTCAATTTCAACACCTTGATCTTCCAGTCTGGCAATGTGGACCAGAGCTCTGTTCTTGGTGCTCTTCATCAGGTTATGCAGCCTTTCCTGGCAGGCTCTAAGGCTGGCTTCTATGCTTTGTGATGGACCCAGTTCTCGAAGTCTCTCACAATACCATGCACAACCCTGCAACAGCCAGACTAGGACCGCCAGCAGGGCCCGACAGAGCCCAATGCATTCCTCTGCTTTACCATGACAGCTGAGAAACAAATGAGGCAGGAAACAAATGGTAGGAGACAAACAATAGGTTATGACAAACACGCTTTGACTTCAGAGCTCTGAATATTTTCATTTTATGACATTATTGTGTTGTTCAATGGGATCATTTTAGGCAATTTATCAGCATTTTGTTTAGAATTATGTGACTCAGTGTATTATGAGGAGCATGTATAGATGCATTGCACAATCTACTGCTGACAGCTGATAAGATAAGGACTGAAGATATTGTCAGTCATTTCAATAAATAATGGTGTTCCTACTCTTTACTATTTTAAATGTAAGTTAATAAAATAACAGAATTGTTGTAAATGCCTTGATATGCAGACATTGTTAAACGTACCTGAGACGATGGCAAAACATGTCCATTATCTCCAGCAGAGACTTGACACACAGCTCTCGGGAAAAATCATCAAACTATTTGAAGGGAGAGATATATCTTTGAAAGCACTGGAAATTGTTTATTAAACAATGCAATATTAGAGTTATGAAGAATTAAGATACCTTGCTGACTGCTGTAAGCACACTAGAGTAAGACACCATCTGGAACCAAGATGGGATATAAATGTGAATTAGCAAATATTGTCGCATTACACAAGGTTTTATTTGCAATTCTTCATTTCTCACCTGTGAACTTATGGCATATTTGAGGTAAGACAAAATGAGTGGGTTGGGAGAAGGTCCAATCATAGCCTGCTCCATCAAAGCCTCTGTGGTGCACAATTTAGGTTAAACATTCAGAAAAGATGATTGGTGGACTGTCTAAATGTCATCACAGACCTGCAAGATTGAGGTAGTCCCATGATGCCCCCTTTGGAAAGTTTTTCTTGATATTTATGGCCCATTGATAGTCACTCCATCGTTCTTTCCAAGCTTGCAGAATGGCTTGCTTCAAATTGACCACCTTCATCTTGTTAGATACAAACTTGCGCGCAAATCTGTGAAAATAAGACTACATTTTCAAAGCAGAGGAACTACAAAACGTTCTGTTTACCTTTCAGTAAGACCGTTCAGTTAAGCTATCATATTAATTAGCATCGTAGCCGTTGGCTAGCTAAACTATTAAATATCAGTTTTAGATTTGTGCACGACAGCATTAGAGTATCTCAGTAAATGAGACCACACACATTCACACAACGTTTTAATTAACACATGCATCATAGAAAATCAAGTACTTACCTGTGTATGTTTTTAGCACTGCCGCGCTTTACCTAGCAAGGGACGCCATTGTTGTTATGAAAGACGGACCCGTTCGTTGGTTCATCTAATGACATCAGTGTATTCTTCTTGGTGATTGGTCAAAGGTTCCTCAGTTTATTCCGGAGTAATGTTTCCTGTTTAGCACAAGAGGTCGCTATGTACACAGCAAGAAAGCTTAAAAAAACATTTATATTAATCAGGTAGGAAAGCAAAAACTGAACTTAAACAAGCACAGCACTTTAAGTATTGTTTTACACTTTTTAAAAACTAATTATAATAGATTATTCTAGCTGTAGAGCCCCATCTGTTTTGGCAATGGCTATGAGTTTTGATCTACTACCTGTTGAATAGGCTATTAAGAAAAATTCTTTGAAGAAGTAATGTACGTTTATTTGTTCATTTGCTGAACTAGTTGCATAATAAAATAATTTTAAAGCTTTAAAGTTTTTATTTTCACTATTTTTGCTTCATTTTTTAGGACAGTATGCAACCTACCTGCAAGGTAGCTCAATACCTAAAAAGAGATGAAAGAAACGGATAGACTCTTCCCTTGTCAAGTTAATACAATTGAATACCTTGTTGTCTTATGTAACTTCGTCACTCTTTTATTCTGAGTCAGTTCAGATCCTTTCAGCAGGTTTTGCCAATTATGTAACAGGTTATTGGTGCAAAGCAGAAATTTAGATGTTAGAACATTAGAACATTTTATAATTACACTGTGTGGCACTTTGGTCAAAGTGCATTATAAATAGTTGCATTGCATGGTATTATCAGCAAACAAGCCCTTCAAACTATACTCAACAAAGCTGCCCCAAGAGACCACATTTAGGTTGGATTAATTGTAAGTATTTATGATATAGTATTTATGATATATAAACTTAAAAACTGCACCCAAGCATGATCTGCTGAGTCTTTCTGTATCCTTTTCACTTTGGTAGCTATTCTTCTTCAAGCAGAAAGGGGCCCTGTTCTCTGTATCAAAATTATCCAAATAACACAGTGAAGATCCGTTTCTGAGCCTACAACAACAAAGGGTCTCATTCTGCTTGATACTGGAGATGGTGTCCTGGCTGTGTCCAGGGACATAAGTGATGCAGATTTGCAAGAAAAGATGCGTATTGGTTATGTAGCAATGTATTGTACCGATGATGAGCATAAAGCATGTGTGAGTGTTTCTTGAGGTGTATTTGGAGAGAAGAATCTTATCCATTTTACCATCCACTGAGAGCTGCATTAAGGGAGAGTGCTGACAGATCCGACGCTGCCCCAGGGAGACTGTTGCTGCAGCTTTGTGTCTGTTCTCATGACTTCACTGCTGGAACCAACCTAACTTTGCTGACTCTTATTCCTCTATGACTATGCCACACAAGTTTCAAGATATTGACTTGACACAGTCTGATAAAGCTCAGCAGGACTTACTGTATGATGTTCAAAACTCTTCATATGTATTTCAAAGGTACCCAATTCTTTTCACCTTGTTTTTCTCTTTCAGCTCTGAACTCCATTGTTCTTTTGCAGGCTAAAACTTCTAAGGTATTATGAAGTTAGACTGCTCAGACGATGTCACATTTTTCTTTCTGTCACTTGTTGTTTGTCTATTTAGATGCATTCAGAGGCATTTTGGTCTGTTTAATGTACAATAGAAAATGGCCTCAGAGGTTCCTAATTTGCCATATGCTGTGTGATACCTAGCTAATGTTTTGTGTGCATGTGGGCACAGGGAGGATACGTTTAAAATAACAGAGCCAAGTAGAATTAATATTTAACTAATCAAATTATTTATAACCTTTTGGTTTTTTTCTCCCCTCACTCTCCAGGTCTAACTTAGGGCACACAGAGATAATTACTAAAGGTTGAAAGCCAGGAAATGATAGTGGCCCCCTCGTGTCCCCTTAGGTTATCTGAGCAGAGGAACCTACTGTAGCCGAGAGAAGATCAGGCACAGAATATATCAGCTCATTTGGTCTTGCACATGGCTGAAAACTTAAAATGATAACATTCAGGAAAATGCTGCAATTACTCTTATTGGAATAATAGCGATGAACTGACATTACAACGAGAGACATGCATCTCATGCTAACTTATTGTAATATTTTTGGTGACTGTAAATATAAACTGTATCCTGAGGATTTATTGAAAAGAGAATGGACTAGTGTCATCTAGCACATTCTCAAACAGATGTTTATTCCTATTTTGATAATTTATTTATTAAATGATCAAACCCTTCATGGTGGATTGATACCATGTGTCCGCCTGTATTTCATTCACTGATTTTATTGTGAAAAATATATTTTTAATATAATTTAAAGTCTTAAAAGTAGAAATACCTAAAAAAGATTATTATTATTATTGTTATTATTATTATTATAATTATTATTATTGTTATTATCATTATTATTATTGTTATTATTATTATTATTTAGGATTTCTTTTTAATACTGACATCAGAAAAAAATAAACAAATCAATCGCTGGTTAGATTATGGTAAATGTGAATGATAGGATGATGCCACAAAGCACTGATATTCTGCTTCAGTTAATAATAATAACAATATCTGTTTATATATTCAGTCCTTTTATTTGTATTCAGTTGCTAACAACTAACAAGTGTTCCTTTCACACAATATGACAAGCGTGGGCAGTAGTAGGATGAGGCTGTTGTGTCTCTTTCTTTTGGTCAACAGACATTAAACAAAAATTACAAAACATCTCAACCATTAGATAATTTCTCACCACAATGAGAAGCTAAAAACAATAGTACTTTTTGTAAGCTTAACAGCATTTCAGCTGGTTTGTTTTCACTTCGCCAACTCAAGGAGGTGTAATTTCCAAAAATAGGTCTTCGTGTTTGCATCTTTTTATAGAAAGAGTTCACTTACATAGAATAGCAACACATTATATATAATAAAGTATGTCTTTATTTTTTTTTTACCAAAATAGAAATGAAAAAGCCTGTGAAAATGTGAAAAAGTGAGTAAAACCCTTAGTATCATCAAAAGAATTTAGAGGGTAAGTCGGCGTTACTAATCAAATATAATTATCAAATATAATATAATTTACTCATTAATCATTAGGAAGCTCAAGATACTTTATAAAGGCAGGTTTTTGCTTGTTTCAGGTATTCAGGTGCATGTTAACCAGGGATAACAGGCTTCAGATGTAATCTTGGAGAAGTAGTTGTTGCTGAAAAGATGATGCAATCCTTTACAGATAATTTAATAATTTAAGGTTTGAACCTCGTCTTTAGCAGTAGTAGAGTTTGATGTTGTCCTTGTGTTAATGTAGTTTTTCTGTGGTTATTCTGACTTCCTCCTGCTGTCCAAAAGCATGCATGTCAGGTTAATTAGTCATTCAAATTAGTCCTCAGGAGTGAATGTGTGTGTGATTGATTGTTTGTCTCTCTATGTTGCCCTGTGATGCACTGGCGACCTGTCCAGGGTGTACCCCGCCTCTTACCTACTGATTCCTATAGGATAAGCTCCAGCTTCTCAGGATCCTTCATTGGATTAAGCAGGACAGATAATGGATGGATGGATGATTAGAAAAAAGAACTATTTTGTACAGATGAGACCAAAGGAAAAAAACATGACAACCACCCACAAAATCCCATCCTTGTAGAGCATTTTGGTGGAAAGATGATGACTGGAGTGACTTTACGTTGTCATGGAGTTGTTTATGAACAACTTTCTATACTATAGTATTCTACAGTACAATGTGAGGTCATCAGCCTGTGAGCTGAAGCTTGATTGAAATCTGAATAGAAAAATTACCCAGCAAATGTTTGACAGACTGATTGGAAAAGAAAAAAATTAAGATGCGTTAATGAGCTTGTCTAAGCCCAGACATTGTTTCTGATTAAAATGCTCTGGGTAGAGCAGAAGATAGACGTACAAACACTTTAGATCTGCTAAGCAGCATTTTCTTTTCTTGTTTTTTCTCAAGTCCTGAGGCTTAACACTTTCATCAATAAAAGACATAGTTAATACTTTCCTTTTCTTTTTAATGTGCTTAACCAGTTATTACTTCAATTTGTTCACACTTTTCATAACCACTAATTGTTACAGACCTGAACCATTATTTTAAAATGTGGATGAGCTAATTGGTAACAGTCCTGGCCACATCTGCATGTCCGTCCTGGGGGAGGATCTCTCTTTCAATGTGTGTAAATTTTTTTTGGAGTTTTTCCTTACCATGAAGGAGGGTCGAAGGACAGGGATGTCCTGGCTCTACTTAATTTAGTTTAGTTATTACTTGTGCTTATTGTGTGTAAGGTTTGCTATGTGATAAACTGTGTGTGTGAAGCCCTGTGAGGCAACTTTGTTGTGATACTGGGCTGTATAAATAAAACTGAATTGAATTGAATTGAATTGAATTGAATTATAACATTTCTAAATCTTCATTTACTGGGCCATCAAAAGATATAACTTTCCACTTTACATGTATAAAAGTGACTTTAAATGAGGTTAAACTGGATTCATACTAAAATACTTGTGTGTGCACGTTGGATTAACGACACTAATGAGGATATGGATTCCTTACAGTGACATTCTCAAGCCAGATATAGTTTTAACATGGATCTGAGACTCCCTCTAAGTATGATCTTTGATTGAATGCTACTACCGCTGGAACTAAACAGCGTTATAGTGGGGAAAGAGAACCACATGTGGTTTGACACCAAAGTGCTTTATTTAGCTCCTTCAACACACTCTTCCTTCATTTTACTGGCATCAACAGCTCAGACTGCGGGGAGTTTGTTCCAGCATTAATTATAACAAATCTACAGTATGTAGGCTAGCTCAAATAAATCCTCAGCAGGTCACTTTCTCGTCCTTTCATACCTATTAATTGATGCTATAAACTTTTATAGTTTTTTTTTCTGCTCATCATTGTGTGAGCAAATGCGTGACTTCAGACCTCAGCTGGCTTTATCAACTGCTCCCTGGGAGTCACAGAAGGGACATTCTCAAGGGATCCAGGTTGTCAAATGAACTGTTGCGTAATTTAGACATACTAGCTTCATGTTAAAAATCATCCTATCTATCTGTCTGTCTGCCTCCATGTCTCCAAGATTTTGTCTGCCCTGACACGTAGGTTACACGGCAGCAGTCTTCAATAATGTTTAACTCACAGAGACAATAAGCATGAAAGGAGTGTGGTGCACTAGTGGCCATTAAAAGGACATTTAAAATATGTATTCTGTATGTTTCAAATGATTATACAAAAGAACCAACCACAACCAAGAAACATATCTGAATATCAGAGCTCTTCTATCTGAGCCTCTGCTCAATAATGACCTGATTAGTAATCATTGTATTGTTTTGATCCATTTTCTCCTACAGAAACCAGGATGCAGCAGCAAGACCATGTTAGTATTAATTAATCTACTCTACTGATCAATCCTAGACATAAGATGATTTATTATTCCTTTGAACACCTGACTCTCAGTCTATCTCACTTAAAACAGAAATCAGAGAAGTTACTCCAGCTAGCAGTATTATAACGTCCACCTGACAGACTTCTCAAACCTCTTATCAGACTTATTGCTGAACACTGATTAAGTCATTGTACTGGGCAACTTTAACATTCATATTGATGATGAAGATGACAATTTAACCCACATAACCCTGTTCTGTCTGATCATTTCTTCATAACTTTTGAATTTACTTTATGTGACTACACAATGGTTGAGAAGAAAATTCAATATAGCAAATGTTTGCCTGATAGTGTTGTTACCAAATTTAAGCAATCCGTTCAGTATTTCCAACAACACAATGTGTTAAAATGACAGAGAACATCCATCTGAGCTCAACTCCGACACAGGCTGATGGATTTGTTGACAAAGTGATGGCTTCAATGCGTACAACACAAGAGAATGTTGCTCATCTAACAAAGAGAATAAGCAGTCAGATGCATTCATCCCATATGTATGACACATGTGGGATTATAGCAGTTGTCTTATGTGGAAGACTTTGTTCGACATGTCCTTAATTATCAACAAACTGTTGATGTCTATTTCTCTAGAAAATATACCTGTGTGATACTGAGCCACACATTCCCTAACACACACTGCGCCGCTCTATGTTACATAATCAAACTTGGCAAAAGCTTCCAGCATAGCCTTTGTGATCCCAGTGTCAGTTAGTGCTGAGACCCAATGCCTGAGCTCAGCACAACCAGTCGCCAGCATGTTAATCCTACATCTGTCACTCACAGTGGGTGACAGAGTCACACCAACCTGAATTATTTAGAAAGAGCTCAAGGCCACAGATCACATATTCAAGGTAATTCATTACCTGTCAAACATTTGTTCAATGGTGCCAATGTTGGCATTACACCAGCAAGCTCAGTGAATTAATTATTAAAGAATACAAATGTATGCTTTTATCATAAATTGTTCATGTACATGAAGATTTCCATTTATTTTATTTCCTGATTCAACTGTGTGATTATTTTCTGTTCTTACATTTTCAAAAAACCACACCACAAGCTCCGTGTCCCATCAGGACACACATCCTCATCTGTCAACGTCACTGGTTTATGAATGAGTATTAATGTTTCTGTGGTGGTCAGCATGCCCCAGGGCAGTTGTGCCTGTATGTGTAGCTCCTGAACGTGGAGTAGATGACTCATGGACTGAATATAAAAGCTTTGAGTGCTGTTAACAATAAAGTACAGTATAACATGTTTTTTGCAAGTTGGAACAAAAGAATGGGAAGTAAAAATTATTGAAAACAACCCAACCATACCGTGATTACATCTGGTTGGATAGAGTAATTAAAAAAAAAAAGATTGTAAAGTAAAGTAAAAGATTGACTAGATAGCAGTCCACCAATCCTCCAGCCTGGCCTTGCAGCTGGACTCCTGATCGAGGTCCATAATTTCTTCCATTGTACTCATGCTTTTTCCTGGGCCAGCATGGAACATCTTTTGGCTCAGGGCTCATTGAACCAATGGATCCCACAACAACTGCTGCGCTTCAGGCTCCTGGCCCTGCCCTCACTTCCACCAAAGCCAGCAATATAGGCTTCATCCTGTTCTGCTCCCTTCCTCAATAGCGTCCCTACTGTTTTATCACACCTGTAACTCCAATAAAATACTGCAGGGACACTCACACCTGGTCCTTACCTATTAGTTAAGGGTTGATGGACTTCCAGAGAGATTTAGTAACACAGCAATTAAAAATACAACCAAAAGCAGTAAAAATATTTCAATAAAACCAACGCATTTGACCTCATCACATCTTTAGAAACATTTAATTTAAATGATCACAATCATCATCATTATTATGGAGCTTTGATGAACAGTTGAATACTAAAGGATTTTTGTTCATCACCTGTTTTTCTGCAGCCGACTTCTTAGTTGTTGGTATACAAAAAAAAAACATGTAAAAAAAAGCCAGTGATGTTGATGTTCAGCTGCAGCAGTACCAAATTTGATAGTATAAATTTGACCTATTTTTTTTGTAATACCATGCAGCCTCATCAATGAGCGTGCCATGCTTAGCATCCATAGAAAATAATCAGGGTCACAAATAACTTAATCCTTGTTCAGCTAGATGTAGTTGAAAACAGTATGGTTTTCTGTCCTGTAGAGGAACTACATCTGTAATTATTTCACATGTTATGTAATTGATTTGACAAATTCAGCTGAAAGCATCTTTTCTGGGTGTACTGTACATATCCAAAAGGCCCCAAGTGCCACTGTTCCTTTGTGTGTCACTGTGATTAATTGATGAGCCTTCTTGGGTGAATGGCCTGAGACCAGGAAATCATTTGACTAAGGTGGCAGACAGTTTAAATGCCCTTATTGTTTACAGTTGTTCTCACCTACCACTTTGTTTGTACCCCACCAAACGTTTTGAATGTCATGGTTCAAAGTGGATCCTGTGCTGTGTAAGACTGCCGGGCCAGTTTCAACAAAGAGGAGAATTAAAAACAATAGTCTTCATTTTACAGTATATTCTTTTTAATTGAATAATTTAAATGACTGAATGAAATTCAAATGCCCAGTAGACATTTCACTGGACATAGGAAGACTTCTACAGAGGTCAAAGGTTTTTCCCCACTTAACACTTGAACAGAACTATTTGATCATGAGCTTCTGTGCAGAAAGGAAACATCAGAAATTAAACAACAGATATGAATATAATTTTGTCTTACAATAGTGTCGGTGGTGATCGGATTTTAGTACTCTAGTAAAAACAGATTAACATTGATTGCTGTATTCTATCAAAAAAATCTTGTATAAAAATAAGCAGGTTTCTTCAGCCTGGCTGTTCCATTGATATTTCTTTTTTTTAAGATAGCTATGCTTTTAAACGTTATATTTTGCTAAATATTCTGTGTTTTAAGGGCTCAGGTAGGCAACATCGAAATTAAAACAACATTTAAGAAAAAAAACTCTGTAGAAATGATTGAACTATGCATTTCAGTGATGCATCCGTTCACCTCTCACTTTGATTACCACTAAAAATGATGCAAATAGGTGCAAAGGTTCACACTTCAGTGTATACAACCTTCCCAGAAGGTAATGAGCATAACTGCTTAGGGTCAGGCAAATCATCTTTCATTAGCCGAAAAAATAACTATGTTTATTGCACTACATCCTGCATCTTTGTTTTAAAGGACAACGCATGACTACAAGCTATCATAGACTCAAAAATTCTCAGACACTAGAGTTAAATGACTATTAGGAAAATACTAGTCATTGTGACCAACATGACAACCATTTTATGGTTCTCCCCCCAAGTTCCAGTTTCCGTCTTTATGCACAGGTAATCCTGTATGTGCGAAATTGTCCTACAGAAACATCATAACACCCATTATTTAGTGAGGTAATAGATAAACTGAAAATGGCGAACAGATCTTGTGACACACCATGTTGAGGAATGAATCAGAAATCCTGAACAGGCATCTAGAGTAAGGGATCATTTAATAAGATCTATTGTTCATGCATTGTCATGCATAAAAATGTATGTTTAACCACTGTATATAGAGACAACAGATGCAGATATAAGTTGAACTGTACGTTTGCCTTCTAGTTTTCAGGGCTTTGATTTATTGGGTGACGCGTTTAAGTGATTATTTAAATCTGCAAAGTGTCTGTCCTCAAAGTGGAGACTAAAATAGAATCTAGTCATTTTTCTTTTGAGATATGTCTAATCTGGTTTATTATTAGAATACCCATTTGTAAATTTAAGTTTGAGCTACTTGTCATTACTTTGGTATCAAATGCAATAAATTAAATCCAAATACAAATAATTTAAAAAAAGCAACAAACAAAAAAAAACATAAAACATGCTCTTGGGCTTTCACTTTGGATTTCTAAATATGTATTGTAAAAAAAATCTATGACAAGAAAATTGTAAAGCGCTCATTTGTTAGAATGCGCTACAAAAGCAGGTGCTTCAGTGTTTATTGCTTCCATTCAGATTTCACTCCAGTGACTAAACCCTTTGTATCAACCATCAGCATATTGCTCAGATGCATTAAATCGTGTGCAGCACACAATTTTTACACAAACCCCTTTTCCATAAAAGATGGGAGGTTTTCTAAAATGTAACAAATCCTTTTATTTATAAATTTTGCACTTTGCCTAACAAATGAAGGAAACTGAAGGAATGACAGAAATTATTAACAAAATCATTGATCATTTTTTGAAAAAAAAAATTGATGGCAGCAACACCCTCAAAACTTTATATGAATTAGCGCTTTTAAGCAAAAACTGGCCAAAATCAATACTAAAACATATATCTTAATAAATATTAAAAGTGCATAATATTGATTAGGAGGATTCCATGTTTAGATGTGCAAGCTACTGTCTCTGACAGCATCAGTAACCACAGCATGGATGAACTGATTATGTATGAACATACTACTGATGCAGGTTCATATATTTTTGGAGGAACATCATCAAGGTGACATAAATTCTCAGCTGGGTATTTTAGGGGACAATTTTACATCTCATTCTGCACAACCTTCAACTGCACAGTTTCACACACACAGTGTGTGCTTTTCTGGCCTCTCTGCAGTCAGAGATCCATCTCCTTTTCAGAATATGTGGTGCATCACAAAGAAGAGAACCAGAATCCCCACTGCAGGCTGCTGAGCAGTCAATATAAATAGCATTAGCTAAAAAGCTATAAAAAATATATTGTGTATGTGTTTTTAGTGTGTTGCTGGTATCAAACTATAGACTTTTAGATGTTTTGTAAATACAAGTTAATTAATGAAAGAGGACACATAAAATATTCTCTTTCATACTTTTGTTTTGGAGTAAGTTTAAATGACATTTGGATTTGGTCAGAGTCGCAAGAATTAAAGTGTAAATTGATTTAATTTCTTTCCCTGTTTTGAAGCTACTGTGTTCTCTGGTTTAAGTATAAAACATATATTCTCATGACAACATTCATATGGGATCAACCTGCACCCATCTGCTGTTAATAAGAAGAAAGATGATGCTAATATCAACAGATCTAGCTGGATAATTTAACTTATGTTGATGAATTAATCAAAAGGGTGAATTACTGTAAATGTACATTTTTGTTTAGGGTATTTGGGAAAAGCATTGCACACCTTGCTTAATCTTTCCTGTTCTGCATTTGAAATCAGTGTTTTTGGACTGATTAAGTCTTATAGTTCCATTTGACTTTGATCTTAAACCCATACTTTCATTTTTGCAATTGCCCTGTGTCTTTTTCTAATAGTTTTGATAAAGCAACAACTACGCGAAATAGACTTTTATGTCATATTTCTATGTTTATAAGCACTTAATATTGATTAGAACAGTTACAGGATTTTATGTCAAACAAAACTTAATGAGATGGATTTCCCCTGATATGGTTTATATGCATAGATTTATTTTTAAAAAGGAAAAAAACACGTGTGACCAGCTTGTGTCAGTTTTTTATTATTTCCGTACGGTATGAGAATACCGTAGTTTGTTCCTCCCAGCAAACAAGTTTTAACTGAGCTTGATTTATTAGATACCTTGCAAAAGTCAAGGTACATTTTAAGGTGCATTTCCTCACTAGATCATTTGATGACTGTGCCAAGAGTCATTTAATACATTCGCTATTTGCAAGAACAAGTAGTTTTTCCTGCTCTTTTTGTGTTTGGTTGAGATTTTGGGACTTTATCGGTTAGAAATGAAAATGTTCATTTATGTTGTTCTCAGCTGCTCTTGGTCACATGTTTTACTCAGGCCTGAACACTGCTGTGTGTGAATTTTCTAAATGTTGCCCAGTGCTAGTTCAGTAAATGACAGAAAGGCAAGCTGAGTTTTAGAGAAGCCTCGTAACAATATAAATTGTGCCCAAGAACAAGTTATAATGACAACTACTTCTGAGGTGTTTTTGGAAATTGATACTGCACACAAAACATAGCTTATCAAGGAGATGTATTTACACCTATTGGTTTATAAAGTTCTGTCATAGCAGTTATTGATGTACTAGCAATAAGCACGCTTAAGTCAAAGGATTGTGTGAAAAAAAAGGTTCAAGTTTCTGTGTAGGAAGAAGGTCTTTCTTTAGCCTTTTCCTTGATTGTAGACATTCCATACCACATTTTCCTAAGCTCTTGCATCTCCTCATTCCTTCCAGCTATGTCCCTTTTTTATTTCTTTCCCATTCTTTCACAGTAGTCAGCTCTTCCTATGGCACTTTGCATTGTTCTGCATTTTTACCCTTGGATTAGGTTACTGAGATCTGACCCTGGGTCAGCAGGTAAGGGTCAAATCTCTGACTCTCTACGGTAAGACCTTTGATCCAGCCCCCTGGTGGTCTGTAAGCGTTCAAACTCATGTCGGCTGTTCCGGTCTGGACTGAGATTTGCAAGTGCCCTGCTCCCACCACCTACTTCTTCCTCCTCCTCTTCATCATCACGACTTAAAAAGGCTAGCTCATTTTCGTAGCAGAAGGTGTTAGAGCTGGGGACAAGGAACTTGTTCTCAACCATGTCCTTGGCACTGCAGCGTGGGGTGGACGGCACCTCGTAGGTTTTGTGAAAATGAGAATAATCCACCTTATAGAGGTTCTTCTCCTCAAACAAGACTGGCTCAAATCTGTAACCCCAAAGGATCTCAGAAGCCAGGTAGGAGCTGCGAGCTTGTGTGGTCATGGCAGTCGCTTCAACCATCCCCTCCAAAATGACAACAATCTCAAAGTCTGCTGTCTCCAAGTCCTGTTTGCTGATCCCAAAAAGAGGGCTCTCCTCGTCAATCTCGTGCAGAATTGTAATTGGTGAAACCAGAAAAATTCTGTCCAAGCCTTTGTCAAAACCCACATTTATGTCTATCTGGTCTAGAGGAATATATTCCCCTTCATCGGTTATCCGAGGTTTAATGAGTTGTGCTCTGACATGGGCCTCAACAATGTGGCTCTTGCGAAGATTCCCTACCCTCCACATAAGACACAGCTTTCCGTCTCGCATGGCAATGACAGCATTGTGGCTAAACAAAAGAGTTTGTGCCCGTTTCTTAGGCCTTGCCATTTTAGCCATGATGGCTCCTATCATGAAGCAATCAATGATGCAACCAACTATTGACTGGAAGACCACCATGAAAACAGCCACTGGACACTCTTCAGTCACGCAACGGTAGCCGTAACCTATAGTAGACTGTGTTTCAATGGAGAATAGAAAGGCAGCCACAAATCCATTGACCTGAAGCACGCAAGGAGTGAAGTTGTCATCTCCCCCTGGGTTATCCAGATCTCCGTGCAGCAACGCAATGACCCAAAAAGCTAGGCCGAAGGCCAGCCAGGACACAACAAACACAAGTGTGAAGACTACCAGCATCCATCGCCAGCGAATATCAACACATGTGGTGAAGATGTCGGCCATGTAGCGCTGCGACTTGTCATCCATGTTGGCAAACTGCACATTGCACTGCCCATTCTTTTTCACAAAGCGGTTGCGGCACTTGCGGCGTGTGTGAATCTTGCCATTGCCAAAGCCGTTCATGCCATGCATGGTAGTGAGGCGGAGACCCTCTTCCTCAGATGACACAATGCTGTAGCGGTTGATCCTTCCCACACTCATGCTCCTGAAGTCGCCTCCAGCTGCAGAGTTAAAGCAGAAGGGCAGGCCTGGAGTCCAAGTGTGTGATCAGTGCCCCTCACAGCTTGATCACTGGCTAAGCGGCATTTTAGTGAGTCATTTAGCGAGCAGGATTGGAGCTCTGTGTGTGAATCCAGTCTCTGTAGAGAGTGTCAGAAGAGAACATAAATGAACAACATGGCAACCAAACCACATTATATGTCAAAAGTGTTGAAAAAGAACAAACAATGGAAGCTGGCAAAGAAAGCCACTAAATATATTTTAAGATTTTATTTGAAATATACAAGGTTTGAAGGTTTTAAAAGGAGAAAAAATCCAAAAAAAAGGAGAAAAATCACAATGTCTTATTGTTGCAGTCAGTTCCGCAGCACATCTCCATTAAAAATTTCAACACATGACTTGTTCTTTAATTTTTCATTTTACAGTATTAAAAAACAATTTGGAACAAGAATTGAACTCAAATCACCTGACCAGTGCTAGCCACACCCACACTGGTCAGGTGTATTTAATGGTGTCACACGATGGCTATTTTTTTCCTCTTTTGATCAAAATAATATTTTACATACATTTTTCCCCGTGTAATATTCTGTCAAAGCTTTTGTATCAACTACACCAGCTGTATTTGCTGCATTTGCTTTGTAGCAGATTTGTAACTATTATAATTTAGGGCATTGCAGTGAGAACATCATTCACCTCTTAGCAAATGGCTTGCATTTTAGTTTCCCTATACAGTTATTTTGGCTTTTTTTTTTTTGCTCTCTCAATTCATCTTACATGTTATAATTATTACAACTTAGAATCCAACAGGCCATTATTGAAGGGTCCTCCTGTTTTTTTATGTCAAGTGAAGCGTTGCGAAGAGCTGGCATTATACCACATACACTTGTTTTGAAAGGTCTTTCTTGAGCGTTTTTTATTCAAATTAGAAGGTTGGCAGTGAAGTCTATGTCCTCCCTTACAAGATGCTTATAATTAACCTATGAAATTCTTGACCTGAATGAGATAATCGGCTGTATTTTGTTTTAAATTTCATCACGTATAGATTGCACTTTGTCAGCAGCATGCTGTGCAGTCATCACGTACAACCAACAAGTTGTGCTTCTATATATGTTCTCTTGTGGCCCAAATTTGCCATAGTCCCCTCGTTGCAGTATTTATATTAAGGGAAATAGAGGAAGTTGTTTGCCTGTGTGTGTGTATGTGTGTGTGAATTTAAACTCCCAAGTGACTTTTGTGTATGCCACTGATTCATTGGATATCATTTCCAGATGCTGCATCCAAAGATGGAGAAAAAGGGGCTCTATTTATTTGACCCATTTCTGTAGAAATTTGCAGTGTTATTAATCATGCTGTGAAGATACAGGAAATATCTGCTCTCTCCTCCTAGTACTTGGAAATGGTTGTTATCCATGCAATAATGACTTCCAATATTCATGGTTACATATGGAATATTATAATCTCAGAAAGGTTACCAGAAATCGTATAATTAAGGATGTGTGTGTCAGGACGAGAATTGTGCGATTACGTCAGAATATTCTTCAGATCACTGCCTCTGCCAGGCATGAGATAACCTGACCAGTGATCTTCACTGCTGAGCCCTAGGGTTAAGGAGTTTTACTCCAGGGAACTGAGCTGAGGCCCCTTTGGACACAGACAGCTCTTATCGCCTGGCCACATCCGTTGTGTGTCTGCCTGTCTGATTTGGACTCTGAAGACTCACTCATGTACGCTTCAAAATCCCAAGTGTCCTGCCGTCTGCCACACTGAATCCCCTCTCACTCGCATGTGGGGCCACATCCTAAAAGTGTCCCACAGGGTCACACACAGACCTGTATCAGGAAAGTGTACTGTGGCTAAATCTGCTATTTTTACTCTCACAAAGTATATTTAGCCTTTGACGAAATAACACTGCACTCTCAAAAGGACACAGCTGCTGATCCTATAGATAGAAACCCATCTCTCCTCTCAAAAATGTAAAAAAATGCAAAACACAGTTAGTTTTCTCATTAATTAATATATTTGAATTTTACACGGACAAAGTGAATGTCCTTGCTGTCCTTAGATGTCTCGTGTTGAGGCAGAATGGCTTGATTATACTGGAGCTAACAAAACCCACTCAGTAACTACACTGACTTTGTTATGTAATAGAAATTAATCTTGAGTGTCGACATTGTCTCCGCATGTCACGTTACACATCTCTGTCTCCACACTATAGTCATGTCCTGAGCAGCTCAACACTGTGCAGTCTTCTTATCGTACTGTAGCCGGGTAGTGTCAGGTGTCCATTCAATTGGACAAATGAAAGTAAAAACCCTCGCAGCATCATTGGAGTCATTAGATAAGTGCTTTAGAATCTCAAACCGGGCGGAAAGCCTTTTCAGTAGATAGCGAGCTCTTTAAACCTGATTTTCCCTCAGAGATGTTGTGCATTTAAGACTCATACAGTACAAAACAAGTTTTTTACAAACAAAAAAGCTTAAACTGGAACTGAATCCCTGTCTTATTGACTTTAGTGTGAAATAACTATGAATCGTATGTGTACTTAAAGCAAGAAGAAAAAAGCTGTTCTTTTATTTGATGTAGCTTAAATGCATTAATTGTGTAAAGTAAAAAATGTCAAACGTCTCTTTATTTAAACACGACAACAACATCAGACACAAGCTGAATGGTGCATCAACACATATTGTTTCAGATTAGGTCAAATTTAAAATTCACAACAAAAATCAAACAAAAATTCAACATCACTCAAAGAGCATGATTTGCTTTTTACTTAATCATTTCTTGAATAACCTTTTATGACCTAGAGTGCTGCATGTGTTATTAGAGGAGTTGAGACAAGCAGCTGAAGGGGGGGATGATAAGCTTGCTGCTGATTAGGAGGAATAATTGGATGAGCAAAATTATGGAAGGGATTGGAAGAACAAGGAGGTCTAGTGGGAGAGAGTACTTTATCTCAAGATAGGCACAAAGAACACTGTGCTAGTGAGAAGCTCTGGTTGGGGTTCACCTCCCAAGGCCATTGTGAAGGAAAAGCAGAGTCTCGTGTGTCACTGTATTTTCCTATAACATACCACATGGAACTTACATGGTCTCCAGGGACCTACAGGTATTTTCCTACCCTGTAACACCACTTCAAGACTGAAATGTTATCTGATTGACAGTTCCTGTTACAAACTACTTAACTCTCTCTTAGATGCTTTGCAAGCATCAGTGTGTGGTATTTCAAGGCTGCAGTCCGGTTTTCTCTGACTGGTCATTGCCACATTCATAAACCTCATTAGTTTTTTTTTTCTTTCATTTTTAAATTATGGCCTTTCACATTTTCTAAAGACAAAAAGTCTCCGGTATTATATCCACACCCCATGATATCAAATTTAATGTTGCTAAATGACACAAGTTTAAATGTCCCAAATCAATTAATGTTGAATCAAACAGAAATAAAGGCAGAGGGAGGTCACAGACCTCTGGTTAAACATGGCTTGATCTTCATTCTGGTTCTTTTTTCTACCTGACACATTTTATTTCTTTTATTTCTTAAGAAAAAGGGCAAACTACCACAAACAGCTTCAGCAGAAAGATGCGAGTGATGTGTAATCAGAAATTTAAAAGATCACCAGCTTTGAGTTAAAGGGGGGATCATACTGATAAAAGTCTGGACAGAGCTAATGAGCTAAACATGCTCTTCAGTGGGTTCAGTCACCCTCTGCCTCCAGCCCAACAGACCACACACCATCTATGAGCCCACAGCTTTCCTGTCACCTCCAATCCGTCACCTTGCAGCTCAGTCATGGGCCTTAACGCAGCCTCATCTCCATGCACATCTGAAAACACTGAGACCTTCTCTGCCTCTCTAACCCGCCCGTCTCCTGAAGGTGAAGAAACAATTTGAGAAACTAAACCGGAACAAGGCTGCAGACATGCTCGGGACAACCATGCTCGCTTCTTCACCATCTTTCAACCTCAGCTTGAATCAGACTCAAGTTTCTTTGTGGTGGAAAATGTCCACTTCCAGCCACTTTCAGTTCCATTATCGGCAGAAACATTTCAATGACTGCAATTAAGGGGTGTATCAGTGATGAACAAGAAGCTGAGTCCAGAGAACTGGTCAGTCAGTTTGGGAGATAGTGTGGAGACAATCACAAACACAAGAGATTGTTTTTGAATTGAGGAGGAACAAGAATAAACAAAGTGTGCTTCCTGGGTGAAGATATCTATTTCACCCAGATATTTTCAAAGACTTGAAATGCAACACAGAAACAAGAAGGAACAGAGCAGACTCTACTTCTTAAGGAAGCTAATATCATATAATATCTGCTCAAATATGCTGCACTTGTTCTACGAGCCTGTTGTGGAAAGTGCAATCTGCTTTATAGTCATCTGTTGGGGCAGCAGCATCAGAGATTTAAAGAAGCTAAACAAACTGATCAGTAAGGCCGGCTACGTGCTGGGAAGCACTTCCAGTGCCACTGGAGCTGATTGTTCAGGAAAGAATGCTGCGCAAGCTGCTGAAAATAATGGACGCTTCTTCACATCTTTACAGTGACAAAACAACAGAGTGTGTTTGGTGAGAGACTTTTTAGTGCCAAGACAGAAAGGTACTGGAGATCACTGCTTTCAGACGCCATTATCCTCCAGAAGAAGTCACTGTTTTCTTTGTCCTTTACTTAACTAGATTGTTTTTTCTTTAATATAAAAACATGGAAATTTCTCTCTGGGATAATTAAAGTATGTTTCATTTAATTTTATTTAATTCATAAATATGCACATATGCATAGTGTTGCAGGTTTTATTTTACTGTTATGGACAAATGAAAACTCAACAAATACACTTTACATGGCTCTTTCACACATTTGTGCAGACAAAAGAATTATTCCAGACTTCTCTAAGTTACTGCCATCACCCACTGCCTCTTTAACATCACCTACGTTTTGCTAGTGAACCTTCACTGTGAACCTGTACTTACAGCTGTCCTCCTCTGTGGATCCAGGTATGGTCTGATAATGAAACTGCTTCTATGGACTCTTTTTTCAAGAATAATCAGCAATAAGATTGTACATTACACCAAAAGATTAAAATTATATAGAAAAGAAAATATTCTCAGCATATTTTATATTTTCTACTATTGTAAAATAAATATTTTTGGTTTAAATGAGGTCATATATAATCATGTAACATTTCAGAGATGTAATCACACAGTATATAGCCTTTTTATTGTCTTAATGTCCCAAACACTGTAGATGAAAAATATCCTGGTTGATCGTTAACATTTTTTATCTGGTTTTGACTGAATGGTTTGTTTGCCTTCTGGCTAATGTGCTTGTCGATATCAAGCCATAATGTTGCTCAAATGGCCTTCAGTCTGAGGTCAGATGTAAGAATAATCAACCCTGAATGAGAAATGTGTAAAAAAAAAAATTAAATAAAAACAAGGAAATAGTTTATTATATCAAACTGCAAGCAGACAAGCAAATGCCTGTTTTAAATGTTAGCTGTTTGTTTCTTTATTACAAGGTACATTTACATCCCTATTAGTGTTAAACAATCAAAAGAAATGGACCCAGATTGACTTGTAACTTTTTAGTTAGCAGACAGCTTTTGACTGACACTAACCATAAATACTGCTTCAGAGCACGCCTTTAAAAGTAATTTTTAAAACATTAAGCATCTAATTGGATTTTACTTGAATGACTACATTTGTTCCACAAGTACTGATTGACAAAAAAACATATCCTTCTACTGCCAAAGACATCTGACAAACATTAATGTGACAGAGAGACACACAACTTAAGATGAAAGTTTTCTGTCTTTTTCTTACCTTATGTCTAACTGTTCCACGCCAGGCTGCAGAACTAAATGTGCTATCTTCTCTCCCAGTGTCCCTGTTAACCAAACTGATGCATTCTTGGCATCTGCCACTACAGCTACTCTTTTGTGCTACTCCAGTACCAAAAAGAGACACTCCATCATCTTCATTGCAAGACACAAGCCACCTTTGAATTTCTTCATCGTTGAGCTCTTGTCCCCCCCTCGTTTTCAGAGGCTTTTGTTAGAGCAAATGAAATGGAGTTCTGACCCTGATGAATCACGCTAGAAACTTGGGCCAAGTCGGCTCTACTCAGCACTGGACTTGAAGAACAGGTGCGGAGCTGGAAATTGATGTTTTCGTATCTCCATCTTCTGAGGCAGTTTCTTCAGCTGGTCTTCTTATTTTCAAACCTTTAATTTTTTTCAACCAGATTATTTAAATCAAGTCTATCCTTCACATAAAAAGCTATCTAATGTCTAATGTCCCCCAGCTCTCTCTATCAATCTTTTGCAATCTGATCTAGTTGGACTGCTTTTCTCTCTCCTCTCCTCTCTCTCTCTTACTCTCTCTTTCTCTCTCTCTTTCCCTCCCCTGCTTCGTGTGGTGTCACAGAAGCTGCCATTTGCAGCCTCCCTCCCTCTCTTTTCTCCTCCTCTACTCTATTGCTCTCCCTATCTTGTTGTTTCCCCTCCCTCCCACATTATGGCACTACCAGTTAACAGCAACTTGATGCACAGGCTCATCATTCAAAAACACAAGCAGCCCATCATCATCATAATCAATAGGAATTGGAAGAACACAGTTTTATGTTTTGCTTTGATTTCCCACACAAAACGGTTTTGTATTGTTTGTGTTGCAGTGTAGTTCCTAACCAGTCCACAATGCTAATTTTCTCTAATGCACGGCTGCATGTCTATATATTAGAGTTATGGAAATGCTGAAAAGAAGCTAACATTTTAAAATAAATGCATAAATGCCAAATATGTTTTCTCACTGTTTCTCAAACATACAAAGTAAAAAACATTCAACCACTAGTCAGTACATATTTACAAAAGTCCCATTTTCTTCATAATGCTTAAGAAAAGATCAAGTAAATAACAGAACAAAAACATGGTAAGATATTTTAAATTAATTAATTAAAAATATTAATAAAGATTAACTTTCAAAATAATTTTTAATATGGTCTACATTAATACGTCCACAGCAGAACTCTGAGACTATGACATAGTCCCTCACTTTCCCTACAGTTTTGTAAAAACACCATTTATTCTGTTGAGCACTATTCATCTATTTACTTCCGCTTATTTGGGGTGGGGTCAAGGGGGCAGTAGCCTAAGAAGTAAAGCCAAGACTTTCCTCTACCCGGCCACATTTCCCAGCTCACCAGTGGGGATCTCAAGGTGTTCCCAGTCAAGCCAAGAGATAATCTCCTGAGTCTCCTCCTACAGGGACGTGGCTCACCAGGGAGGTAGCATCTTGACCAGATGCCTTAGCAACCTCAATGATGGAGAGGAGCAAGGGCTCTACTCTGAGCCCCTTCAAGATGAGCAAATGTTTAACCTTCATCCTGTAGTTGGAGCACATTTTCTGATCACCCTTCTTGAAGAGGTGGACCTACACGTCAGTGAGCCAGACCAGAGGCATTGTCCCTAATGTCCTTGAATTGCTGCAGAGGTATCTAAGTCAAGACAGCTCCTCACCCTCCATAGCCTTAAGAAACTGTATGCAAAGGAAAAAAAAGCTTTTCTGGAGGTGGGAGTTAAAGCTTCCTGAGCTGCTGTTTGATGCAAAAGCAAAAAACAATAGTCAGGACCCATTGCCTTACCTTACATCTACCTGGGTGAACCTCAATGGACAGGCACAAGGAGGGAATAAGTATGCACACCTAGCCAGAACCTCTCATCTGGAGCAAGTCTTAAGTGGAAGGTCTAATCCTTCTCGAGGTTACTGGTTCCAGAGGCTCACTTTGCACCCGACCTTTCCTGCCCTTCCCACTGGTGGTAAAACCACAAGAGGATTCCACTGAGCTATTGATCTTACCATGAAAATGACTAACAAAACTAGAAGGCTGGAACAAAATGGTAACATGAAAGAACATGACCTCCACAGTGCAAGTCTCCTAAATTTAGCTATAGATATTCAGAATGACAATCTGCTTCTTTTTCTGTAGTATCTTTAGGTTTGAAGCTCAAGATTTATTTATTTATAACAAGACAACTCTGGTCCTCAAGAGCCACAATTCTGCAACACACCTGACTCATATCAGACTTAATTAGCTGACTTGTGCTGAGTATGATGTTAGCTCTTAATATTGAATATATTTTTCTCATTTTTTGTGAATAAGCACACTAAAAATAAATCAATTAAACTAAATTTCTGATCCCTGCAGCTGATCAAACGACAGTGTCAGAGGAATTTAGTTCAAGAATTTTCCTTTTTATGTTCATGTGACTTCTTCGGGTTCTTTGCCCCTTAAAAGATGTTTCTGTAGAACATAATTTTATTTGGGTAAAGTAGTTTTCAGAAACCATCATGTGAGCAATATCCCTGTTCACAAGACATTAAGGTCTTTGCTCTGAGCTTTATCTCACTGTCATAAAATTATGCTCATCTACGTAGCCAGATGACAGTCATGTGATATTTAATTAGTCAGAAGCACTACCTGCCTAAATGTCACTGTATTGAATCAAACAAAATATTGCGTGTGCAGGTATTGTAGGAATGTTTAAAATGAGTGATTAAATAAAGGTTTGCTATTTGTGCTTTAATCCAGAGATAAATCCTATTTTACAACTTTTTTGAAAATATAATTTGGTTTTGTTTTCAGAGTGGCGACAAAACAAAATCTGTTGTCTTTGCAGTGATGAGTGTGAGTATTTGCTGTTGCTCAGTTGACCGGGCCAGAACCTCAGGTGTCATTTTGACCTGTTTCTCTAATGAAAGACAGAATATGGGTTGAAAATATCATGCTACTGGATGCTGTGTCTTATTGCTGATTGATGTCTTTCACACTTGTCACCAATGACTAATCAACCAGAATTTGACCTGAGGATGTGTGTGTGTGTTGGTGTTCTTGTGTGTTTAATACCATAACATTACTCCCAAACCTGAAACCCTCATGATGCCAGTCATTATTAGTGAGCTCTCATCTTTAAAATGAAGGTCTTCAACATGAAGTGTTTCGGGGTAATAGGCATCTCCTAAGCAAGCTCAGAAATAATTATTTGCACTGAGAACAGCACTATGTCTGTAGCATTCTCCAATGTCTCAGATTTTTTTTGCATCAAAGGTGTTTTTGAGACCAGGCTCCAGCTTTTTCTCAGTCACTGCTACCATTGAGTGCTTTACTGTTACCCTTGACAGCTTCTAAGTGTGACATTATCCTCAGAGCTGAGTGCCTGCTCCTCTTTTCTCACATCTTCTCAGAGAAACAGTCATCAGTCAAACACAAAAAGAGATGACAATTAGTAAGGGAGGGGGTTTAAAGAGTGAGAAGTTTCTAAATACAGCCATACTGGCTCAGCCCCAGCTTTATCACTAATGATTCATCATCAGTGCAGGAACCCTCTCCCCCTCTCTCTTTCTCTCTATGTCTCTCTCTCTCACTTGCTCTCTGTGTGCTCCTGTTCCTTCTCCCTACTAGCCTCTGATTTCAGGGTCTTGCCGGTGATTTGCGATAGCCTGTGTGCAATCATCACTAGGCTATTGTGCTTGGCCGAGGCTGTCAACTAATGGAGCTCAAAGCCTCCTTTTCAGGCGTCTCTGGGTCTGTGACAGCAACAGGTACATTACTGGCACTCGTATAATGTAAGGCCTTCGAAGGCATAGAGCAACAAGCTAGGAGAACAGTAGATCACAAGGTTCACACATCCAGACTGTAAACCTCGTTATGTAACTGCACCATAATCTCAGGCGGCTTCTCAGATATCCTTTGCACGTCTGTGTCTAAATGAGAGGGCTTTGCCTCCCAGGAAGATGGCTAAGTGGGACTCTCTGCTGCTTCCATGGCTACAGGTGCAACACGTGTATGACTATTTTCAGACCAATAAGCACTTCCAGAAACAAAGCAGAAAGATAGGACAAGTTTATTGCTTTAGACACAGGAAGAAATTGTTGGCCAGTGGTGGAATGTGATAAAAAAAAAAAGGTCAAATAAATTAGTTAAGAAGATACTGATTGCTAAAAAGCCACGGATGCAATTTAAATAAACAAAAAAAGACTAAGCTGAGTCTGAAAATAAAAATAGGATGGATAGGCAGGTGTTTAAGCAGCAGCTGGGTGGTGAAAGTAGAGAAAAAGAGGGGTTGGCAGTAGGATGATCACTCTGTTCCTTCTCGTTGTGTGCAGCAAGGTGTAATTTGCATTAATCAGAAGGGCCCTAAGAATAAACTTTTCATAATCTCTCTGGTGATAGTGACTGTGGCATTTCATTTTTTACAATGACTCTCGCCCAAGGCGGTCACTGCACAGGAGCTCTGTTGACGTATTGCTGATGACAGCTCGATCTCTCTCCATCATAATCAAGAAATACCATCTTTAGGTTTGGGCACACAAAGGGGAATATAGAGAGGGAATACTTGTACTGGTAGTGATGGGTAATACTTAAGTTTAATCAAATCAGCCTGTTTGGCTCATTGGACAAAGGCTCCTTTAGGGATGTTTCATAACATTCTCTTATGTCACACCACGTGCTGTTAAAGATAATGAATTCCACACATTTTATATACTTTAAAACCACAATTACATAGTGAGAAAGAATTCTCCTCTGCTTCTATACTTTTCATCTAAACAATCATTTGTGTCACAGTAATGCATTTTTTTATTGTGCAGATGCCCGGAAGAGCCATGAACTCTCCCCCTCCCTGCCTCCTTGTTCAGCTTGTCACTAAGCACCCCAATTACATTATTCTGCGAGTCTCCTTTCTGATGCAGCTATTTCAGGCTTTAGAGCCATTTCTGCTAATTTCATTTTTGCGACTTCAGTTCTTGTCAGCAGGGATTAGCAATGCGATAGCACCGTAGTACTGGCTGAAGCAGTTGTGAAAAGGCCTTCTTGTTCTTGGGCCAGCTGGTGGTTGTTTAGCACGGCAGTTGTTAAGTGTGCATGTGTTAGATCGTGTGGTGATATTTTACATAAAATTAGAAGAAACAAACAGAAAAAGACTCAGAGTGAAAGCATAAAGCTTCTTTTGTTTGGGGGTGTGTGTTGAGGGTGTGTGTGTGTTGGTTTTTATTGTACGTTTTGGCACAATTTTGTACAGTAATAGAGTAATTGATATGGTCTTTTTTTATTTGCTAAGCATCTTTCTCTCAAATCTGCAACAAAAAGTAAATGATCTGCCAGCTGTCACCTGTCATCAAGCTGTAGCTGCTAAACCCACCTGATATTTGTTTGCCAAACCCACGGCTCATTTTAAAACAGATCTGACACTGGTGGATTTCTAAATAGAGAAAGTAAATGTGTCTAAGAAAGCAGTAATGCCTTCTGCAACACCTACACTGTCACAGTCAGAAAAGCTATGGTTACGATGAGGAGCCAGAGCCTGAATGCTTTACAGGACTGTCTCAGAAAATTAGAATATTGTGAAAAAGTTCTTTATTTCCTGTAATGCAATTAAAAAACATGAA
>JBAMIG010000023.1:12455319-12495065 GCA_037177335.1 Kiunga ballochi | reverse complement strand
GACAGTCCTGTATATTCACACACCTGCGGTTAACATTGCTTTCTCCACCCCTCACTGTAGACTGCTGGTGCAGCTTTGAATCCAGAAAATGCACCATGTTGGAGATTTCATAAAGAGATCGTATCAAGAACAGTTATTTAAAAATTCTCCATTTTACATTATAACTTTAACCCATTGTGACCCATCAGCTTATATGGGCACTTAACTATGGGGTAATAGGCAACTGTCTAGCTGACTTCTACCTGTTCATTAAAATTCTATATCAATAAACGGCAACTGTGAGCTGTTTAAGTGAAGAAGTTACTTGCGGATATTCTTAACTTGGCCATTAAGGTAGCCACTTGTTTTAGTTTACTGTAATCACTTTTTGTGTTTTGTATCCTTGTCTGTTTATTTTCCAAACAAACATCTGACATTTTTGGTATTAAGTAAAAAAAAAACAGCTATTCAGCAGAAGTCATAACAGTAGAGCTCAACAACCCAAACTGAGTTTTTGAATCTCATGGATGTCAGATCCCATCATATTGATATATGTGGTTTTAGGTGAAGCTTTGTGTTGCCGCTTTTTCATGAGACCTGCTGCAATTTTACTGAAGATGGGTGCTTTTATTAGGGCCTGATGTCATCATGTATACCTGCTCTGCAAATAATATGATACCCAGCAAGTGTCTAAGTAATGTACATGTCATCAGGAGGGTGCAGCTTTTGCTTGCACTACAAATACATTATCAACATCCCCCACTGTACATATAAGTGGTTTCAATGTTAATGGCTATGTATCTATACTAACTCTGTTTCTAGAAGCTTTTGTGTTTATCCATGTGTCCTGAGATGCTATTTATACACTGTTTACTAATTTATGGTAGTTTAATCTAGTATCTGTTTTATCTTGTGGGTGCTAATGCTAAGTTAATGCTAAGATTGGGGAAAGTATACTATTGTTGATGCTCTTTTTAAAAGCTCAAGTCTCGTTATATAATACTTGATTGTTGTGTCAAAATATTACCTGGCAGTAGTTGCTTTTGTTGTCCCTTTTAAAGACTAAACTTTGTTAAAGATGATTATTCAGACACCAGTGTGCAGTACTATGTGCTTATGACACGAGCACTAAAGGTTTTGAGTAAATACAATAAGGAGCACTATTTATGTTATAGCATTGTTCATCTGTGTTATAGACTCTATTGATTGCTTGGTTTATTATTGATTTTTGAGGTTTTTTTAGTTTGTAATTTAGCATATTGAATGGGACAACTGAAAGTCTGGACTGTACATGCTCAGAGCGATCCGCCATTTGATCCCTTCACTGTAGGTTTAGCATTAAGGTGTATGCCCGGTGTAGGTTTAGGTGTGTGTGACACATGAGCTCATGAGCTCACCCACTTGTACACTTGTGTATTCATCTTTGTAATGAGGGTCATGCACTGCAGGCCTACCATGAACGTTTCTTTGTAATTGTCAACACACTGTTCTTGCTGATAGTCTTTGTTGAGATCCTGTGATAGCAATATCAGTCATCTGAAGAAGATCTCTGCTTGTTTTTCTATATCTTACACTAATTCTAATGCACTATTATTTTCAATTGAGTGGTATCTATTGATCTTTAACTAATCATACTTTAATCATGACTGATGCTGAAACAAATACAACTTAATCTGCCCTACATGCCATTTTAATACCTCCCCAATATGTATAAGTCAGAATCTCCTGACTGGAGGTTTTATGCATATTCCTTTTATTTTCACACTGTACAATGAAGATTGTTTTTCATTGAGACCTTGAAACATTTTATATCCAGTAGTTTGGCAGCTCATTAAGAAAAACAGCCAGAGATCCTTCTTCTATTAAAGAAAACATGTAGATGTCATCTTATAAATGTTAAACTCTGTTTCTTACAAGTAAAAGCATCAATTTTACCTCAATCATCAATAAGATTCAGAAACAAAACATATGTGCTGATTTTGAATAAAATAATATTTATATTACCTGTTTTGCCTACAAAATATGGCACAATAAAGAGTGTTTATAAAATGTAGAGAGAGGATATTTGAGAATTTGATAAAATAGCTGTACTCGCTCCTAAGAGAGTTTAATCAGGATTTTCAGGATCAGCATATCAGGATTTAAACAATCCAAGTATTGTTGATTGGTCCATATAAAACAACTTGTGTCCGTATTTATATAAAAACAGTTTAATAAAAACACTAACAATGTTTCTACTTCAGACTGTTTGTAAGTAGAGATCGATATGAAAATTTAGCCCATTACCAATATTATTATTGTTGTTAACATATCTACCAATAACAATATAGTTTTTTCTAAAGTTTAACATTATTAAATATGTAAAAATAGAAGTTAACATTATCAGCTGTGGCTTCCTGCTATTTTTTGTGACCTTCATAAATTTAGTGGGGCGAAATGATTTCACGCAGCATCTTCTTGGCATTATTTCCACCTTCCAAATATTGCATACTGCTTTTCAGCTGTCGTTCAACACTGTGAAAAATGACCTGAAATTGCTTCTTCTCTACTGGTAATAACCTCACAATGCTGTACTGCATCACTATCACTGTCACATACCTAAACAGATATTTTACATACACATAACATATTTTACTTATTGGTCCATTAAGATATTTAAAAAATAGACAAAAATCTGCAGAGGCTGATATTGGTACTGATACATCAGACATCCCCTACTTGTAATGTACTAAAATAAATATGTCCTGAATAAGAAGTAAGAGTAGTCACAGAGCTGAATTTTACATTGCAATTTTGATCCAACAACATCCATTCATCCATTTACTTAACTGTGTATCCAATTCAGAGTTGCAGGAAGCTGCCGCTTATCCCAGCAGCCATTCGGGCGAGAGGCAAGGTACACCCTGGACAGCTCGCCAGTCCATCGCAGGGCGATCCAACAACACAAAGTATATAAAACAAAAAAGCATGCAGTGAAAAAAAATAAAAGGCAGGTTAACTTTTTATATCTCAGTCTCCATAGAAAAATACTTGTGATAGATGTCCTTTCCTATAAAACATTTTGCCTTCAGTGAGTTTGATCAATGAGACTTTTTGAGGAGAAAGGACCAAGCACCAGACTTCATGTGGTCATCGTTTTCCAAGAGGATGAAAAAGGTTCGAAAATATTATTCCTGCTCTTATTGAATATGTCTTGGTGTCTCATGAAGGTTAGCTAACGCTTCTCTGTGTTATCAGAAAACGCTTTAACTGTAAAATGTTCCACAAGGTTGTTTTTAGATCGGTGTGTGTGGGTGGGGAGGACAACTGTGTTAGAACTTGTCTTCATGTTCTGAGCTTCTTTCAGGATTGCATGTACATGCTCGCACAGCTATTTGTAGCAGGTCTGGCTCCCTAGGAACACATCCTCCATCTGTCGGAGCCAAGCAGCCGAGCCCTAATTTTACCCCAAATTTACAAGCAGCTGACCCCTTTTCTCAGTGGTATCATAGACCCTGTTATCGCCTGGCATCACTAATGCTTTCTCCTTGATTTCTCACTGACTTTGTGCATTACTCTCTTCCTCTTTCTCATAACTCATAAAGACCTATCTTTACTCTGCGTATGCTCTCTCACACACTAAGCCACAGTCACTTTCACACCCACACGCTCAGCTGCACTGTCACTGGAATAGATACAAGAGACAGCAGGTTTATACCAAATGGCGAGACGTTTTGCAAGTCAGTTATAATTTGATGACTGACATTTTACACAGACTTTCAGCATGCAGTGCTGTGACCAGCATATTGAGAAGCAGAAAAAATAGGCCTCATGCTTTGGAAAAATGAATTAACCAGTGGCACATATGGTGGCTTAGTGTAGGCATATGGTGAAATACCACTTGCCCTCTTAGCTTGAGGCTTTTTAGAGAAAGGAAAGATATGCCATTCATAAGAATATTACAAAAGGCTCATGTTTACATGAGCACTGGAATAAATATGATGTGCCAGAACCATGTAATATACTGATTTAAAATACATTATCTGTGGTTTTACAATACTTGAAACATTAAAAGACAAGTAACATTTTTCTTTCAAACTGTTATGTGAAATAATCCTACCTAACTGTCATGAACTCTAATTACATTAGTCACCATGCAGTAATATGGTCTAATGTACCTGTACTTGTACCAGTCCATGATAACAAATATGCCAAATATGCTCTGTGTTACTCAGAAAAACTGAATACAGTATTTCCATCAGGCTTCTGACGGACGCTGTCCATTTAATTGCTGGGTGTCCTGTGTTAAGTAAAACTTAATGTTTTACACCTTGTTGTTCTCTTCATTGTTATCAGAGCTGAATAAACAACGCACTGTTGCATTGTCAGCATGAAAGATTGTCTCTTTGCATGTTTATTGCAATTTCCACAACATCACTGAAGTGCTTTAAAAATATGCAGCAATCTTTCATAATCCAACCATCTGTGTGGAAGAAGTCTAATAAGACTGGATAATGTTGTGTAATTTGGACTGGACATGGTGTCAAATTTAAAGCAACACTACTGAACTTTGACAGAATTGACCACTTTGGCGCTCCCTAACAAAGGATAGTTTAGCATCTTCTTGTGTCCTGTCTCTTCTCTGAGCTCTCTCTAGTCACTAAAAGTTAGTCAAATTTAGCTTCAGTTTATTAGTATTTTTGTTGTTATAAAGACAAAAACATACAAGTAAGACATTAGAAACACTGTACAAGTAGGTGTCATGTGTAAATGTCTTTATGTGGCTTAATCGGACAAATACATGCATAACATGAGAGGTTTATCTGAATCAGTTCATTAAAGATTTTTTCTTTGTCAAAAGTTACAAATGTATTAAAAATCAATGCTATATTTTGTTGACATGTTTGTTTGATATCTGTTATTACTAAATTAATCAGTTACGTTCTGTTCCTTCTTTATTGTCAATTAGAGTTTTGAAAAAGTTTGCACAGCTTCAAAAACCATTTAATTCGCATCTACATCAAACTTATTTTTAAAGGTGAGTTTAATCGTATCAGCTGTTCAACACTCAATAGCCTGCAGGTTGTGTCCCAGTGTTGTATAGCAGGAGCTGATGGCAAGGCCACAGTAGTGTTATTGCATCAGCTGTATTCTCCACTGAGGCTTTACACTAATTCGCTGCATCCGATCCCACAGCAAGGCGCTCAATAGCCCCGTTCACCGGCTCCAAAGGCCAAACATTTCAGCCATTGTTCCCATGAGGGAAGCCGGATTTAAAGGGATGGATGGGGAAGGGGATGTTCAGCAACTTTTTTGGACTGCTACCGTATGCATAGGGGAAGTTTACCAGTACATTTAGTCAATTGTTTGTGAAAATCGGACAGTTCCTGGAGTCATGCGTGCATGTGTTCCAGGTGTTACTCAAGCTTTTAGTTTATAAATTTATTTGCTGAGTCACATTATCGGGATTTTTTCCCTTTTAGTGAGAAAAAGCAAATCCATAAAGACAGAGTTAAAACAGGTTAGGGTTTAGAATAAAGTGTTTATGAAACATTTATTCAGAGAAATCATTGATTATCAACTATATGTGCCTGTGTGTGTTTTACTGCAACTGAACCGAGCTAAAACAGTAGGAATCACTTTGTCTCAAGGTGAGATTGAGCTTTTTTTGTCAAGTTCTCTTTTTATCAGCCCTCACCACGGACCTGTGGATAAGAAGTGAGAAATAAATTAAGCTTGTGTGAAATGATGGAAGTCCGGCCTCATTTTTAATTGTCAAAATCACATTTTTGGTACAGCTGGTACATGGGTTTATGTCAGTCATTCATCCGAAACCAGAGAAAAGCACAATCCTCCATGTTAACTGAAGCATTTTTATGTGACATTCAGACATGTATTTGTAGTTTCAGCTCACTTCCTTATTTTGTCTGGACACAGGTTACAAAGAGCTGCGTATTGATTTTTTCTTTTTAAAATCCCAGGGTTAACTTTGTCTTTACTTTTTTGTTTCTCAACTATAGGTACATTTTGGAAATTTAAAAAAAGTTTTTTTTGCTCTAATCCTTTATTTTCTGTGCTTCAATTGTTCTCTAACAAAGAGCTAACAAAAAGAGAAAAACTGCCTCCTCTTCCTACCTCAGCAGGCTCCAGAAGTCAAGTATGACCGTGATAACTCAGCACAGATGCAGGAACTAAAACATTGCGCAAGAATCGCTTGGATTTTAAAGGTCTAGTTTTGGTTTATGTTTTGGCCTAGTATTCTCTAATGTGTGTCCAACACAAACATTCATACAGTGTTTTTACTTATATTTAGCCCTATGTTTCCTTCTATAATCCCACCCTAACTAGCAAATTAGGGCAATATGTACGTTAAGCATCCTACCCAAAGGCACACTCAGGTCGGGAGGTGAGACCATGGATCCTCCGATTAGAGAATGATATCAGTGTTTTCTTTTGCACATAACGGTGAATGTACTCTGGTTTCTACTTAAAGAGGTCAAACAGTCATACTTGAACACTGATTATTGAAATTTCTTTAAAAAAGAACAGCACAAATGGATTTGTTAATCTCATGAAATGCATTGAGAATGCACGTTTTTTATCTTCCCTCAGGGAAAGTGTCCAAACTTTTGACTCATACTGCACTTGAAGAAATTATATGATTGCAGTTATAAGAAAATGGTGGAGGATAAATAGATAAAGCACTCAAAACACATGTGGCTTGAAGCCTGTAGATACCTCATCTTAGGTTATCACATAAAACACTTTCCACCTCAGGAGGCACTGCGATGGGGCGCTCTCATTACGGCAAAAGGCCTCCTGGGTGAGCCCACATGTCAACATTTGCCTTAGACCTACACCACCATGACAGAAGAGGTACAAACTAGTAGTCACCACTGTTCTCTATTTCACTGGTGGAGAGAGACTCTTAATAACCTGACAATGCACATGTCAGAGAGATTAGAAACAGAGAACACCCTGTGAGGTTTTGTCTCACCTGTAACTCCATCTCATCCTTTCTAAACAGTGTCCTTTATTTCAAATAACACCACTGGTTTTCATAGATTACAGAGGAGAGGTAAAGTGGTGCAATACATCTGTCCCACAGGTTCATTTTAGAATTGATTATCTGTGAATGCAGTTGAAAAGGAATCTAAAGCATCATTAATTTAATTGAATGAAATGGTCTTTTTTCCTGGTTGGTGCTACAAACCTTTTGTCTAAACCTTACTCCTGAAAACTGAATCCCTTCAGCCTTAAAGCAGCAGCTCACTGATCACGTTGCAAGTGTCCTGCTTTGGTATTATTCAGTGTGCTGCATTAGAGCTTTAGAAGATAATAACAGCAGAGGACAGGAAGATCCCAAGCGGTGAAGCTTCATGCTCTCATTTTGGAGGACTTATTTTATTTTTGGCTCATTCACCACACGCTGGGTCTCCGGCTGGTGGGGCACTCGCACTGTACAGTGACAACATTGTGCATCAGAAACGTATGTTTTCTAAAGTAAATCTCAAGAGCCGTCTCTCAGGGTTTGATTAAGTTTGCTCCAACAAACTGACGTAATCTACAAATCCCTACATTTTCATGTGATGTAAGATATGAAATGCTCACTGTTTCACTTTTCCAGCTAACACTGAAACACGGAAGAGTTACACAGTATCTCATCAGCCAGGAAATTAAGTAGCTAATCTTTCAGCAAATGAAAACAATCCTCTAATTATTGTAATTGGCTGGTGAGGACGCGGGTGTGGTGGCATGAAAGAGCCGTGATGGCACCCTGATCACTGGCCTCTGACTGTCCTCTGAGCGTCATCACCTCAGCTGCTTTATCACCTCCAACCACACTGCTGGATTGTGTTTCAGCAGGCTGTACTTTATGTCAACCCTCCATGATTACCCCACAGGGAGGTCATATGGTAGCTTTTACCAGAGTTCCTCAATTAATCTGATCATTGATGAGGATAGACTCAGAAACCAAAAATATCTAAATTAGAACAGTTAATATGTACAGAAAACTATGTTTCCAATATAACCTGTACAGATGGATATCACAAAGTTAAAATGATTAAACTTACTCAAAGCTATATTAGCATATCGGTTAGACTTGTTTCCCCCACTGTTCTCTCTAATATTTTGTTCAAACAGACACGGTTAAGGGGCAGGGCCTTTTAAGAGGAACAGGAAAGAAAGGCGACAGTGTATGGCGCTGTCAGTCTTACTTAGTGTAAAGGCACGTACAGTGAGACTACAAGGCAGGGAATCAGAGCGGTGACACTCCCGGGACATGCAACCTTTTCCTAACATTCACCCTGGACTCTTCTCTCCACTGGGCATCTCAGGAGTGGTCATTCATTTCCTATTTCACATCTATTTGTGGGCGGTTATGTGTTTTAAAGAAATTCACAGTGTCATTTTGGTAATAAAGAATGGCCTCTACTTTCCTAACTCAAGCCTTCAGTGACTGGGTGTGAACTCAAAACATCAGCTGCAGCTTACATGTTTATAGCAGGCAGAAAGAGCTATTAAATGTACTGAAGTGAGAGATTTTTCAGTTGAGAAAAGCTGAGAGTAGCACCCTTCAGTGAACATAAAATGCCTTTTTGTTGCTTTGCATCTTGGTGTCTTGAGGTTTCAGTTTGGAGATAGTTTGGCTACTTAAACATATCTGTGATGGATTTTCTTCTGCACTTAAAATTGCTCTGAAAGTGACTTGGCGAAAAAGCTTTTGTTGCAGTAAAATCATTGTTTCTGATAATAATTTATCAATAATGTAATATTGCCTCCTAGAAATAAAGTTCCCAGTGCCTATCTTTTATCTTTTTGTATGAAATTTTTATGTTCTCCTTGTCCTGTGTGTTGTTTTGTCTGGTTCTCTAGCCTCTTCCCTATATTAAAAACATATGTTGTCTCCATTGTCTCTGTTAGTATTGTGATGGACCTCCAGCCAGCTGGAGGTTTGTTATGCCTCAATCTGTTGCTTCTCCTAGGCAAACAGAACAAAATGGTTGGGGGAAGATTTGGTGGATAACTGGGGAAGAAAATCTTAAGTGAAACATAAAGTTTTATCATAGAATAAGTTCTTAGAGATACAATCCATCCATCCACCCATCCATCCATTCAGTCATTTTCTACAGGAGCCAATCCCAGTTGTCAGTTGGTACACCCTGGTCAGGCCGCTAGTCCATCACAGGGTCAGAGATGCAATACAACATGATAAATATTTAAGCTTTCAAAAATAAAAATGCTAGCATAGAGTTTGGGATTTGGCTAATGCTATCTTGGCTAGCAGAAGATAGCACGTTTCTTGTTAGCAAATACGACTTTGATGTTAATTGTTTATAGTGCATTATGTCCATTTGATTAAATGATAAAACTGACCATGTAATACATTAAAAATATATTTTAAAACAATATGAGATGGCAAATTACCTACAGTTTCCTTCACTTCCAACAAGCTGTAACAAAACAGGAGCTAATAGAAAAACATGTTTTTCACATTATTTAGAGTGACATTTGCATCAAAGTGGCAGGTCCATGAAACGGCTTTCAAAACTTTTAAATACCAAACCAGCAACAAGAGCTTGCAGCAACACCTACACATTTACAGAGTGTCCTCTTGTTGCAAACATTTGAGGGAAAGCTCTTAATAAGTTGTTCAACTTTCTGTCCTGAACAGTAAGACTTGACGTTGCGGTGCAGAGAGCAGTAGCCTACTCCATACATTATTCCATAGGAGAAGCTGTAAAACACGGTTGATAAAAAAAAAAAATCACAAATAGTAGTAATTAAACCATCATTAGTTAGTCCACAGTTCCTGCCATAGCAAACATGCTTTTTACATGTTTATACAGTTAAAAACCAATTTAATCCAAATTACTCTGTACATTATATCAAACATGTAGGAATCATTCTTTAAAAACTAAACAGAGCTTTACAACCAGCTATATATTCCATCAGTATTTTCTTTAGTTTATATTAATTTCAGGTAAATTAAGAATGGTTTGTCTTACTGGAATCCCATATTTAATACCTCATGATCAATCCAGTTAGGGTACATCTTCCCCTGTGACAACTTCTTCTGATGACTTCACCCCAATTCCACATGTTGAACAAGCCAAAAAAAACCTAAGAGAAAAAAAGAAAAGAAACTATGGATGAGTTTAACACTGCCATCGATACGTCACCCACCAAAAAGCCAAGAAAGGCTGGCATTAACTCGTGCACCCAAAATTCTCCACAACTGACTGTTAATTTGTTGTATGAATGCAATTAACCATGAAATAATCATAAAACTCTGTTATAAAATGTGTAAATAAACCTTGATTGCAACCTGTCTGAAGTGGAGACCTTTTAAGACTCTTGTGAAGTTACTTGCTTTCATAATAATCAGAAGCACGTTATTTATGGTTCATTTGTATCTCTGGGTCTTGTGTACTCCTGGCAGCTTTTTCCTCTGAGAGCATCTAATCAACTCCTAAATAATTGGAGCTGTGTTTTGATGATCTGCAGGAGTAAGGATGTTGGCTCTAATCACACACACAATGTGAACTGTGGCGCTCTGGCCGAAGCAATTATTACTTCACTGCTGGTACAATTGGTCAGAAGCTGCATGTGCTCAGGTTTAGATACATTTCTCCCTATTCTTTTCATAACCTTTAAGAAAAATAATAATTATCCATGCTTGGTGATCTGTGTCAAATCTGAAAGTTTTATCAGGTCTCACTGTCCTATCAGGCCTCTCTTGCTTTTGATAAAAATTAAACTGAGTGTTATGTGTATGTGTAAGCAACAATCTGACAAACTGTGAATATGCACTGAGCAGTGTGTTGCAGTTGTCTGCTGGTGTTTGAATGAACACCCAGTGATAACTGGTGATGAGAAACTTCGTTTTAGTGGGTCAGACTGATGTAATTTATTCCCACTTTTGGGCTTTTTTGAAACCCAAAATGTGGTGTCACTTCGTGTTTGTTTTTGTATTCTCCCTGAGGAATGATAAAGTGCTCTGTGCTTTTATAGACCTCAGCACTGTTGAGCGTGCGGCTGTCTAGCAAAATAACTACAGCGCTGTCAAAGAAGTGAGAGTCCCAAAGTACAACAGGAATTTTTGCATTTTGCAGGGTCACAGTGGTAGTGTTCCTTTCTTTTTAGGTACTTGAATAAAAGCTGGGTCAGACAGTTAGCTATATCTATGAATCACGGCTTATCTTAATTTCAGAATGAAAAGAATTATTCTCCGTGTTAAAACTAAAGGAAACACCTCAGCAGCATTAACTTAAAAACACCAGAAACCATTCACAGGTCTTTTTTATGTTTGTTCTTTTTTTCTTCTTATTGCATGTCCCCAGCATTTCCCACCTGCCTCTTTGACATGTCTTTTTATGGAAGCTGGTTTTCTCAGCCAATGGCTGAAGACAGTTTCAAGCAGACATCTCATTAAAATGCATGTAAAGCTGGGTGCTGTTGCAGACAGAATCTGTCTGACACCATGAAAATGACACCTTAATGTGACTCTGATCCAAAAAATGTATAAAAACAAGACTTCCCAGCTGCTTTGTCCTTATTTTGTTATCTTCCCTGATGCATTGAAATTATATTTATCTGTTCAAGTGATTCATTAAACATGACAACTTTCTTTCCTTTCTGATGAATGGATGCACATAACATTAAAGATGTGTCTGGATCTGTGATTTGGCTCACAGCTGACGGGTAGGATCTTCTGTTTCTCTCTAATCAAGCCATCTAATCTTATTACTTCATTAATTAACTGCAGCTAGGGGTATTTTTAGTTTATAGGTCAGCCTGGTCCATCCGAACTGCACACATGGATTTGTGAAGCTAAGCTTAGTGATAATCTGTGACACTTTATGCTGATAAATGGAGGTTTCAACATTTCCCATTCTTGATTAATACATCTAATTAATGGTTTGAGTGATTAAGGTTGAAAAGAAGCCTTTGTAAAGATCTGTAACCTACAGACTGTTTTGAGATCAAATATTAAAAATGCTTTATTAAAGTTTGACTTGATTTGAGGGAATTTGTTTCATATATTGGTCACATGAAATATCTTCCCTCTTTGCAAACATGGCACTGACCTTCAATAGGACACATCTTCTGAAACAGCTAAGAGGCAGTCGAAGAGTGATGTGAAGTGACAGGATTGACCTGCCCACACAGACAAACATCCAGTCCATAAACTTTCCAATGAGAAATTCTGTAAACCAGTTAAAGTCAAACTATTTCACCTTTTTCAAGCAACGCTTTCAACTCATTCACATGCATTGTGGTTCCACTGGTCACATGGTGCCTTGGGCGCCACATAGATTTATGTCATAAATGTGAGTGTGATAATAGCCTGCAAAGAATTTTTTTAAATTGAGATGTCCGATATTATCGGCATACCAATAAATATTATCCGACATTGGCATAAAAATACAATATTTATTCATTTAGTGTCTGTTTTTGCTTTTTTAAGGAGAATTTTTACACAACATGTACATGTTATACATCAAACTCTTCAGCAAAGTCTCCTCTAACTCAAAATGACAAAATATAAGACATGTTATGTATAGTTTTTCAGGTATGTCTGTTCGTTTGGCGTAACTTGCAATAAATCCTGTGGCTCTGACATCGTCGTCACTGGCAGCATAAGGAGCTTGTTAGTCGACTCATCTGTGTATTGGAATTTTTGCAGTGTGTGTAGACATCAAATTAGCAGCAAAGCAGAGATTATGCCTTAGTTACCTGAAATGATTTTGCTTTTCTTTGTTTTCTGGGGTCGGGTCAAAATATATTGGCATCAGGATCGAAAATTAGAGGTTTGACAAAATCAAGTTATTGGTACAAAAGTAAATATCACATATGTCTAATATCTAAGTGTCTTCAGTGTTTA
Organism: Kiunga ballochi; assembly: GCA_037177335.1. Lineage (NCBI taxonomy): Eukaryota > Metazoa > Chordata > Actinopteri > Atheriniformes > Pseudomugilidae > Kiunga > Kiunga ballochi. The sequence goes on along the minus strand of JBAMIG010000023.1, from coordinate 12,482,218 downwards.
TGACGGATAATAAAGTACTGTCCTTCTGGTTAAGGATGAAACTGTAACTGCATGCTGAAGATCCAGTGTAGGTACCAAAGCTGATTGGGATTCTGCACCTGTTGATGTGGTTGGTCTGGACAAAAAATTGAAGTAGTTTTTCTGCAAAGTGGGACTGTAGTTCTTTGTGGGAAAGAAGGACGACTCCATCATTACTCATCGAAATGGACTGACCACAGCATGACATCCTGAAAGCAGAAAGGCCTTCATTTGGAAGGCATCAAAAATGGTTTTAAGCACTAAAGAATCTACACATCTTTAGATTATAAGAAGACTTATTGGTAAGAGGGTTAGGGTTAGAAGTTGAAGTTTTTTTTAGAAAATGTGAAATAAAATTTAAAAAATCATTAGTTAATGTGAGACTCTGAACACGTGCAGATCAGGATACTCGAATAGATCTGGTATGGCAATCTGTGCTGAAAACTCAAAGAGACATGTGTATCCATATTCAAACATAAAGAAGTACATTTAAAGGACAACAGAACGTAACAAAAAAGCTGTAAGGAAAAAGAAAAACGACAACACAAAAGAGCAAAATAGAGGTAATAACACAGCATAAAAATAGAAAATGTATAGCATATAACAACATGTATATAATCACTGTAAGATAAACTTCATTTCTGATGTTAATGCAGAACTGTGAATTGTTCTTCCTACTCATGCTGAGTGTTTTTTCAACCACGCTCTCTTTGTCTGCGCTCTCAGTGCTTTGTAATCGCACTCGAGATGAATCATCTGCCACTCTGAAAGCACTGTTTTCTGACCAGGTTAGATGCTGCACTGACATCAGTGCTGCAGAACAAACCCAGGCTGAACCTCATCTCAGCTTCCCGCAGTGAGTTTGCACCCATTGCCCTCTTCTCAGTATAAAATGAATCAATCCATGAGTGACGAACAGCACATGAGAGTCCCATTTTATTCCTAAGTACACAAAAACAGAAGTTGCAAATTAATAGGATTTTGTTCATTTTAAGTCTAAAAAAATTGAACTGATGAGCCACAAGAAAGGTTTTTATTAGGGTAATAATTAATATATTCTCCTTACTTGGATCCAGTTGGAAATATGGTAATTGATATGAAAAGGATTGTAAGATGTAATGAAAAATGATGTCATCACTCTTTTTATGAAATGTCTCCATATTTCCATAGAAACCCATTACATTAACTCCCCAAAGTTAAGTTTTTAAGCTACCATTTGATTCCTTTTTGCTAGTTAATCCCATAAACATTCCCAGTAAAATCTGAATCCGCTGTGTCAAAGTGTTTTGGTTTCAGGTGATTTACACAGAGCCAGTAGTTATAGTCTAGATTTACAGGAGCACATCAGTGTTTTGTCCCTCGTAACAAGGCATATGCAAAGGATGTGGTGAACATCTCACTTTAAGACCTGTGATTATTCATTTTCACTTCCATCTACTCTCTAACACCTAGTAGGATGAAGCAGATTAGGAGGTGCACTAGCTCTGAACATGCATTAATGTGTGTGTGTGTGTGTGTGTGTGTGTGTGTGTGTGTGTGTGTGTGTGTGTGTGTGTATCTAATAATGCAGGCTTTCAGTGATCTTACATGACTGTTTTCATGTCTCTGGTTATCTTACATTAGGATTTAATTTTTGCTTCACACTATGTGGATCACAGCAATGTGTACTTTTAAGGACATTCCAGCTCTGGTTACCACTTTGACCTTGTAACACTGGTCACCTGAAACCCAGCACTTGTAGCCACCAACAAGCAGCATCATTTGTCACTTTCACCAAATGGCTGCAGATTTGAGTTGAGTTCAACATATTCAATTCCAATTCACTCCAATTCAGATTTTAATGGCTCAAGATCACCACTAAAGTGTCTTCCATGCTTCTTTCATATTATAACATCTACTCTTTGCTAAAACCACATGCCTTTGTTTGTATTAACAACAGCTACTTATTTGTAGAATAGATTTAAACAAACAGTTCTAAAATAAAGCTATCGTATAGAAAGCAAAAGACTTCAATTTCTAGAGGATTTCACAAGCTAGACTGCTAACTTGAGCTATTTTAGCAACAATTGTTAGATGGGCTGCAATAGTCCTGCAAATTAATAACAAAGTTTATCATTACAGGCAATAATTTATCTAACTCTGTCATGCTGTATAAATTCAATAAATTCAAGGGTGATCTTCTCATCAAGAGTATTGCTAAAGAATAACCACAACAATCCTCATTTAAAGCTGTGTGTGTCCAGTGAAGAAACTAAAAGTGTGGACACCCTATTCCTTTGGGGTCTGTGTAAATACAGTAGGTGTCCAGATGTTTTACCTGGTACTGTATATAGGTTTATAATATATTTTATTCTACATACTTGTGTCTGTGAGGTAAACCTCATTAAAACTGTTGATGAACCAACAAACAAAACTGCCTGTTTTATTTATGGTATTTTTTTAAATAATTCACAGAACTACCACAGTTTTTATAGTAGGTTCCAGGGGATTTTATCATTTTCCTTTTTCCTAAATGCAATTAAAGAGACTCTGATCTAGCTGAATGAAACTATAATGGTGCAGCATGTAACACAATCAATATCCCCATTAATCATGAATAATCAGACACCCTATCATATTGCAACTGATGCAATACCCACCCACGTTCTTTTCCACCAATTACACTGAGAATGAAGAAGGTTATATTTCCTGTTGTGGCTGCCAGTGGTTATTGCTACTTCCCTGCGGCTTGTTGTCTGGCTGATGAACCGTTTTCCATTTTTGCATGATGAGGCTGGTGCTAACTGGGCCTTTCAGCAAAGCTGTCTACTCACTTTCAATACTTAGTGCTTAGAAAACCTGGCTCTCTGCCCTGCTAGCTTGCTTCTTCTGCCCCCAGCATTGTGTCTGAGCACCTCATCTGCTCTAAACCTGTACAAACACACCAGGCCCAGGAGTCACAACAGTGCTGCAGCAAGTGAAGATGTAAACTAAGCTAGTCCAACACGCCCTCTTTCATTATTCATCTGACCCTTTAATGAGTTTTCCATTCACCTCCAAGTATCAACTCAATTAAAGGAACAGTTATTGTGTTTGATTAATTAATTTATTTCATTTTAAATGATGATGCAGTACATCTGCCCAGTATTAAGAGCCTCCTTATGCTAAGCATCACAGTGAGTGAGTCAGAATTGAGCAATGGACCAGAGAAATAAGGATACATTCTCAGAGAGGAAACTAATTACATGTTCACACATATTAGTTCAAATGACTTTTCAAAAAATGTTTTTGTAGTCTATGCATAATCTTCTGAATAATCCTATCCAATTTAGTGGAAATTAATTTGATGATTAATCCTGCTCTGTGACCCTTTTCTTCTTTTAACACTATAGAGCTGTCTAGGCTTTCACTCGCATGCCAGGCTAAAAGATTGTGTGTCAGTCACACAGATAATGTGTTTGTTTACATGCCATGATCATGAAAAGGAGGCCAGTTAAATATTTGATAGCTTCTTCAAGTTACTCAGGAACCTTGTGCCCTAACACTGGAGCTAGACCTCAGCACCTACAGTCATTGTTAAACACCTCGGGACACAAGCGTCTAACGTGACTCTGGAAGATGATGAAGCTGTCACAAGCAAATGCATACACACTCTTTCTTTGTTCCAGGGGTGATTATAAGAGCAAGAAAACACCCTATGTTTTGCATTAGTTTCATCACATGCTAATCATCATAAAATTGTCCCTGACCTTCCCTTGACTTTTTCATACACCTGTAAACCATTCATACACCTTCCATGCTGCGTTCCAGTAGACACAGCTTAGCCAAGCATGTATATGCAGCCGTCTGCATTCTCCAACCTGCAGGCATGCTGGAAGACTGCAGCTGCTTCGCTCAACTCAACCCACACGCAGCTCAGTTGTCTGCTCCCCCTCTGAAGCGCAGAGTAGCTACTGTAAGAGCTGAGACAAAGTGAAACATATAGTCCAAACAAAAGGCAAGTGAAGATAAAGAGTGAGTGGGACGGGAGTGAACAAGAGAGCTGGAGATGAAACAAAAGTCTGTGGCAACATGAAAGAGCAATTACAAGCTTAGTCATGAAAGAACATCTCATCCTCTTTCTTCTTCTTTCTTTTTGTTATATTACACCACATATAATACTTCTAATGGAAATATAAGTGTGATTACTTTGGTTGTTTTGCCCTTTTCTTTGATAAATAGGCCTTACAAAGAATGTAAAATTTAAAAAAAATTCTCTTCCTAAGCATTTTCAACCTTTCTGCTTGCTTTTTGTTAAACGTGTCTCTTTCATGGCTTGTGCAAATTGTTGAATGAAAACTACAGATGTACTGTAAAGATAACTATAAATTGTGCTTCCTCCATTCAAACCCTGAGGGAAATATACAGACATAATTAACATATTGTATAATAAACATGTGCTTATAAGAAGTCTAATCCTCTCACCACTATTTAAATTTAGAGCTAATCACAGGTTGGATTTTTTTTTTTTTTTTTTTTTTGCATTTTACATTAGAAAGCTTGAAAAGCAACGGAGGATGTAGCTGTATTGTTATGCAGAGAAAAAGATAAAGTTATTCACTTCAGGGCGGTGTGTCTATCGGGTCGGGTTCATAATGACCCCATTTAACGATGACCTGCCTTATGGTGACTCTGTTCTTTGCCTTATCATCTGTCTTTTACCCACATTGTAAAGTGAAAACAAGCTTGATATTTATGTAATGGCAGTTCAAGTGTTGCTAGGACAGCTGATAAGGTGACCTACATCAAAGCAGCAGGCTGACCAGATAGACAAGGAGACAGATGTCCCCAATTACAAGCATCTAATTACCTTCTTCCAGCTCATTAAATACAACATTAGAGGTTCAGCTCCTGCATTATTCTTTACCCTATCTGTTTCCCTTTTTTGTTTTTCTTTTTTCATGTTCCCACTGTTTCCTTGCATCATATTTCCTCCAGGGTCTTTCTGAAACCCTAAATAATGCACACCAAGAGAAGGGCTTAAAGGGGCTGCATGATGGATCACTCTCCTCCTTCTGGAGCTGTTGTATTCTTCTAGAACTGAAGCTTATTTATCATTTCTATAATGACACTACTCTCAGGTGACTTTAAATATCTATATTTACAACAGACAGCTTTTAATAAGAACTACATTTTGCCTTTATGATCTACTTTCCAGTGTGTGACATCACAAGGAAAATGGGTCACAGAGATTTCTTTTTGTTTGCATACCGACAAAATGAGAAAACTGTATATATATATATATATATAGTAACACACACTCATTTGAGTAATGTAGCAGTATAACAATTACATTTTTTAAAAAAATATATAAAAAAGAGGTATGCGAAGAGTGTTGGCTATGTGATACACTGTGACCTGTCCAGGGTTACACAACTTTCACCTGTTGATTGCTGGGATAAGCAATCTGCGAGCCTGAATTGAATTAAACAGTATGAAAAAATGGATGGATGAGCTGATCTAACAATAGTGTGGTTCCCAAACTCCTTTACATCAACAACTAAGTCAAATTCTCTTGTCCCACAATCACATGCACAGTGAGGCTTACCAAGAAACATACAAAGTTGCACAGGATTTAACTATAGTAAAAACAGTCAGTGTCAGAATTATCATCCATTCTTGTGCTATAAAACAGGAAACTCTGCCAACTACTTCAGGTGAGCACAGCTTTCAGCAAGATGGATGCTGCTTTGAAAAAACTATAACCTAAAATCAATTACTGCTATTACTTGTCCATTACATACAGTGATAAACATGTGTCCCATTATGTTTTCTTTAAGAAGCTGATCTTTTTCTAGTTTATGATCCTCTTATGGTAAGTCAATGCAATACACAAGCCTTTAGTCATGTTTATTCACAAAGCTGTTGAGCCTGATTATTAAGTTCTCCCTTCTCTTTTTTTGTATGAATAATGTGGCACTACAAAGATGGTTTCTTGTTGTTTTATTATCAACCAATCATCAAGTAATCATTAACTGATAATTACAGATAATTCCCACATAAGTAATATGGATCCCTGAGGCTATTTCCTAGTAATGATATAAATAAATCTCTGATAACACATGAAAGTATTCAAAAATATCATTAAATCTGTAGAAGCTAGCAACAGAGTGCCATGTTCTTATATGCAGGTGACACCTATCTAAGCAGCTCATATTATTATCCACTATATGCTGCAGTATGTATAATTTCTGAAAAGCTTATCTTACTTTTTTCTGATCAGTTGGTGGGTATTTAAGAGGGATGTCACAGAAAGAGTTGACCCAACACAGAAAACATTCATCTCCCTCTGAATAATTTCCTCTATAAAGAGGAAGACATTGAAGGCTCTCGCTGATCCCCAGCTGGCCTGTAATACCAACAAAAGCTGGCTAATCTTAAAATACTTACCACCACATATAACAAATGTTTGCATCATTTTGGACAGAAGTAGTATGATCATTGCGCACACATACATGCACACTCTTAGAACGTGCATATCAGTTGTACACGTGAGCCTGCATCCCAGTGGGTGTGCTCCTGTGCAGCTATGCACTCCTGCACCTTGGGACATGGGAATGACGTCACAGCAAGTCATATTTGACGTGCACATACACAACTCCTCCTGGACTTCAATTATGTTATGGTGATTTTGTTCACACGTACACAACCTGTATCATTTCATGAACTGTTGAGATGAATGTCAGTGCACCAAGAACGACTGACAAGGAAGATCATGTTATATGTAAAGTCATGAAGAGATTACCCACACTTATCTTCAGCTTACTCATCAGTTGTCACTTGCACTGAGATAAACAGACAAGCAGGAGCAGCAAAAGGTACATTTTCAATCTGAAGCAGGTAAGAGCTGATAAATAACCACCCTCGGGGTACCAAACAGATGATTCATTACTTTATTCAGAGAACTTTGAACGCATATTTGTGATGCAATCGTTTTCCAGGGTTGCATTTAGGCCTGAGGGGCAGACTTTCCTTATCTAACCATCAAGTTTACATCACCTGACTCATTTTTCCAGTACTCAGCTGTGGCTGTGATCCACTCTGGTTAAACTCTGTCAGGGTGCTCATATCTGAACCTACAAGGCGTAAACACTAAGCGTGGTGTGACCTCTAGTGGATGAAGAGTAGGTCAGCTGATGGATCATTCAGTATTTCCATAGCAGTGCTAAATCTTGGGTTCACCAGTGTTAGAGCTATTTTTTCCTTACTTTTTGGGGTGAGGGTCATGGGTTCTCCTGTGTATGCAGCTGTTCTCAGAATTTTAAACAAAGTTTTATTGAATTAGACATGCATGTCTTGAATTTGTTTTATAGGTTTGGGTCCTTCTGATGTTACAGGCTCATCTTCCCACCATTTCCTTGTCTGACCTCTTATCGTCCAGGAGACTGCTTTACAGTCGGTCTCCCTTGAGGATTTCATTACAAACCTTATATTCTATGTGCGTCACAGTCCCGTAGATCTGCAACTGAAACGTATACCTGACTCTCTCTCTGTCCCCTGCAGTGCGAGGACACCTCTGTCTATGTAGGACACATTAATTCCACATTTAAACCAAGGCCATTTAACATGACCGGGACTCTGCTCACTTTTAAAGACACTACGTTCTGGATGCCTGAGGTGGTACCCGTTTGTATTCAGCCACCAGACTGACATCACCAAACCGCACACCGCCTTACTCCCTGTACTTGGATATTCTGTGGGCTCCATCATGTGGCTATTTGGAGGATAGTACCAAGGAAATGTCCTCAAGAAGCACAAGTGTGCCAAAGTTTTAGTCAAGGTGACACAATCTTGAGTGTGAATTTGGAAATGATCTGATAAAGTTCTTCAGAGCTGTCACAACTCAACCAAAGACAGCATCGTATTGCACAAGCAGAGAACAATACTGAACTATGGATGCTCATCCCAGTGAGATTATCCAGGGTTGCATTTGCTGAGCCACATTTCTGATTTCCCACTTACTGCTGGAAAGTGGAGCAGAACATAAAATATACTTCAGTCCCCTCTGAATACACCAGTTACAGAGGACTTTTCAAGTACTTTTGTATTGTAGCCATCTCCCTAAAATGTCACATTACTGAAGCAGAGGTCTATCACGCATACACATGCTTTGCTTTTGCTTTTTGTTGTGTTAATCATTTCTACAATTTGTTAATAATTGCACATATTTTATGACATTTCTGCAAAGAAAACAGTTTCCTGTTGGATATTTTATAGAAGAACCATTTCAGCAGTATTCAACATCTATTCAGTATAAACATAGTTTATTATTCTCCCCGTGATGTTGCTTGCCATCAGTGAATGCCACATAAAATGAAATGTAGTGCTGGAAATAAGAGCATGACCTGTTAAGAAAATGGGTTAGTTTAAAATAAAGCAGAGCATTTTTAAACTATTCACTTTATTACAGCAGCAGGAATAAATGGTTTGTAGTCCATTTTAATGGACCAACCGAGCCGCTCTTTCACCCTGTATGAATTAATGTGGAGGGAAAATGGAGGTGGACAAAAAGAAACGTCAAAGCAAACCTGACATTATATGGTTACAAATTTACTGAATGATAAAACATACTTTTATTGTGAAATGTGATGATCACAGTTGTTCAGGAGTGAATGCAGAGTGCTATCCTTAAATTGCATGAAGTAGTAATCTTACACATCTAAAAAGTAATTTGTTCTGAGTTTTTTTGTTTTGTTTTTTACAAGTATATGGATCCAAAAATAGCAGAATAACATTTAAAAACTTTTTCTTTTTTCTGCTTTTGTTTATATTTCTTTAAATTTTTGGATGAAAATGGAAAAAAACAAAACAATAACAATAATTCACAAAAACTGAACAAGTAGATGGTGTTCTTTATTCAAGGAGCCACATGTCTAAATGATTCAGATGCAGTAAAAGTGTCCCCATCCTTCCGCTGCACACAAGCATTTGTATTCATTTAGGAAGACAGTGCACTGATGATGTTTCCGGCCACATCGACACAGATTCTTGGAACAATTTAGGAAAGCAACAATGATTAGTTTTTCCTAATTTACTCTTATTTAATTGTGATTCCTATAAATACATTCAGTCGTGCGTCACTGTGCATAATTGCTGTGCAAGATCTTTCTAATGTTTTTAGCACAACACTGATTTGTGGACTACTATAGACTTTGGCACTGTGTACAATTAAAAGAAACAACGTACAATCCACCATTTTTGTTTGTTTTGATCATTCCCACATAAGATTGTTTACTGCCGGAACTTTTTCCTACAGGCCGATTCTCCCTTATGTGCTTTTTGCCTCATCTGTTATGCATTTGTTATTTTTAACATCTTTTGTTCTGTTTCTTCTGCATAGCTTTTGTTATCACCATCATTATCATCAGGCCTTTATATCCTAATTTTCTTTCTGAGAAAGACTAATTATGGGAGTTTCTGCAATTATTTCTGGCTAAAGGTATTGGAATAAATTTGGTTTGTGGGTATTTTATTCTGAATTTTTAAAAAGCCAATTCTAGATTCATTTATGGCCACTTTTTTAGGTAAATCTGTTGTTTTGCTAGACACAAATACCTCATCAGCCCATTACATGGTGGCAACTTAATATGTGGATACAGTCAAGATAATTTGCTGAAGGTCCAAAATAATAAAATATCCTGTAAGCTACAGATGTATTTTTAAAAATGACTTGATAATGGGAGAAAGACAAGGCAGACTTTTTGGAGAGTATAGTTATGAAAAAAATACCATCTCTAAACACATCACATTCAGCCTTAAAGCAGACGGGTAGCAGTAGTAGAAGACCACATCACACATCATTACTGTCTGTTAAGTCTAAGGCTACACTTTACACAAGCTCATAATAAAACCTGGGAAAACATTTTCTGGTCTGAGACTCCTTTTAAGCAACCTTTAGATTTTAGGGTCTGAATTTGACTGAAACAACATGAAAGCATCGCTCTGTTCGGCCTCATAGCTCAGGCTTTGCAGCTGGGATATTTTCTTAGCACCAACTAAGTATTGCTGAAACACAGTAGGCTGCAAGAGTATTATTGCTGACCGTGCCCATCCCTTTATGACCACAGAGTAGCATCATCTGATGGCAACTTCCAGCAGGATAACGCACCATTACTCAAAACACAAGTCATCCTAAAGTGATTTCTCAAACATGACAAGTTCCAATGACATCACAGTCATCTGATCTCATTCCAATAGGGCACCTTCAGGACGTGGTGGAAAGGAAGATTTTCATCATGGATTTTCAGCAGACAAAGCTGCAGTGAGTGTGTGACACTATCATGTCAGTACGAAGCTAAATATTTGAGGAACGTAGCCATCATTTAATTTATGTCAGGAAGAATTAAGGCAAGCCTATTTGGAACTAGCAAGACGTACCTGATAAACTGTGAAGTGAGTGAACACACTTTTAGTAAGTTGTCAAAAACACCAAATCCTTTTTCTGGAGAAATTTTACCACACTGAAATTCTAGGTCGAACCTCATCTGATGCCGAGTCGGGATGACTAATCCAGTCACTGCAGTGACAACTTCCTAGCTGTTATCTTTTCTGTTTAGAGCAAGCAGGTGCTTCATGCTTTTATTGCATTTGAAAAGATAACTAGTGTGGGAATATCGTAGATACTAAAGTGTTTTTATCATTCTGCTACAACCCGTTTTGATAATACATGTTTTTAATTTTCATTAAATATGATCCTATGTTTACTTATTGTTTTTCCTAGTTTAATTTATTCTTTTGCTTTTTGGAGTTGTTTAGTTTATTCCATCTTTTTTGTTTTAGTTTTCATTGTTAATGCGTGTGTGCATTCTTTTTAAATGAAAATAAAAATGCTGAAATAAAAAATGTTGTCAGTCTTTATGACAGCTTTAAGGGAGAAAAAGCAACATACACCAAAGCAGCTGAAGAACCAAACAGCTGTCAACTGTCTGAAAACAGTCTAACCTAAATTCAACTATCATTTCCTGTTTGTGATGCGAGTCAGTCATATGCTTGCACAGCCTGTTGTCTGAAATATGAAGCGTTTTGTACACTTTCACATAAAGACACTTTATTAGTCAAAGAGCAGTTTCAGATACAATAATAAATAAAACAGCGGCAGTGCCCCTGAGCTGAACACAATATGACACCCTTCATGAACACTTCAAAGTGCTCGATGAAAGCTTAGAATGAAATGGCCTTTTATCCCCAAAGTGACTGTTTTTGCAGCAGAGTGTTTACAGAGACTCAGTCGACAATAACACTCGCTGATTGAACTCCACTCTCTTGTCCTTGGTAACCTGAACTCTAGATGAGGATCAGGGGTATCAGCCATCAGGTCTCATCATGTGACTGTAAGTAAATTGGCTTGGCCTGCTTCCTGAGTCGCTGCTGTGCTCGCAGCTTCCTGCCCTTCTGAGTAGCCAGTCCCAGCGGTGGAAGGTAGGTCTACAGGAAGATTGAGAAAAAGCAAAGGACGATGATTAGATCAGCTTTCTCAACACCATAACTCATACACTAAATGTTTCTTGTGTAATATATGGTCATTACTTACAGCTCTTGGATAAGGATTTCTGTAATGTAGACCTGGCAAAAATAAAACAGAAAGGATTCATGTCAATGTTTATGATATCATAAGTTAGGTGGGTAAAGCATCTATTACCACAGTTGTCAAAGCTCAGTGTAGGGAATACAAAGGTTTCCTAATGAGCAAGCTAAACTAAAAACTATTTAGTTTTTTTCTCAGCAACCGTTAAAGTGAGATCGATATAGTCATCATTTTGACTACCTGTCAGTTTGTCAGTCTGTATTACCTCATGGAAGCCCGGTTCTTAATAAAAAAGAAAATTACTTTGTTGCACAACGGTCATTTTTCTTATAATATTGGTAAAATAATAAGGACTTCCTGTAAAAGGGACACAATATAAAAATCCTTAAATCTTCGCAAAAATTGTTATTCAGATTTCTGTGGTTCTTAGTTGTTTAAAATACCTAGAAACAGGTCATTAGGTCAGTTTTCTGTTTGCACAAACTGAAAATGTCATTAGTTTTACTTAAAGGCTGTCAAGCTAGAATCAAGTTAAATTCAAATGTACCATTATGAACGAGAGATCAGCTGGAGCTTAGCTTTCAGAGACATAAAGTAAATCTCACTCCTCAGTCATCTGCTGTTGAGTCCTCAGTCACCACACTTCCCTCTGTGTCTTACGTGTCCTCAAGTAAGAGAACATATGTTTTGGTGGTGGTCAGAAAGACCGTGGACACACATTGGCTGCCATGTCTGTTTGTGGGGTTTAATTATAGAAAAATTTGCAGGACGGACACGTGGGGTCTCCAAATATTCACGTATTTAAATCAATATGTAAAGTTTGATTTAAATAAATTAAATTGCTAATAAAAAAAGTGTACAGATAATAAAATTGATGTTATTACTATCATTATGATTATATTATAATTCATATTACTAGTAGTATCATTTTTGTTATGATTGCAATTTTTTCATTATTGTTTTTTATAATTGCATAACTTTATATTTGAAATTGATTATAGATTATATTATATACATAGTTTCTTATTCGTAGTAATGTATCATTGTTATACTATGTTGTCAGGAATACTCTTGTATTCTACATACTCTATATACTGAATATATAGTGTATAGATATAATTGTACATATTGATATAGGTTAGGATATTTGTGATTACAGGGGTGGGATTATATAAGCTTATGCTTCTTTCCACTTGCTTTGAGCAGTTTTTTTTTCTTTATTGTGTTTTATCTCAAATTTTTCTTTTTTTTTTATAATGTTCAAATAAACTTTCTCTATATATCAAAATATTTCCATCAGTACACTCCACCGCAGCTGCTGCTGATACAGTTAGCTTATCATCACCAAAAGTGACCATGTTAATTAATGATGGATCAAATCCAAGTGTTTTCAGGGCTGTTAGCAATAAAACACAGTATAAATCAAATTATTATGCATTATGTATTATTATTATTATAGGCTGTATAAGACAGAAGCCTCTAGAAGCTAACCAGAATGTTATCAGACTCAGTAAAAACATGCATGGTATAAGTTTGCAACTGTCATATGTTTTGGTCTACTAGAAAACTAAAGGTCTTAAAGCTAATAATAATAACAATAATAATAATAATAAAAAGACTAAAACATTGGAAGTAACTATAGAAAAGAAACATTATGAAAAACAACTCATGGTTCTTTTTAAAGTTGTTATTTGTATGCTTCACCAGCTCATATTATAAATGGGTATGCTAGAAAAACCTCCTGATTCGTACCTATTTCTATCCTTGCTTCACATTCTTCTATGCACATCTTTATTGATTCTTGATCTGTAAGCTGAAAGAAAGAAGCACAAAGAGAACAATTTTATACTTAAATGCAGCCATGAACACTTATTTCTAACCTGTAAGTACAGTATCAGTCGTAGCACCTGTTGATTGTGTCTGAACAGAGAGCGGGCCTCTTGCACAATGTACTTCCTCTCAGTCTCTGTGTCACTTTTAACAGCACTCTGTGCCTGCCAGGTCCGGGCGATGCGAAACACACGCATGTACAAAGACAACACTTTACTGCGAGTAGACGCCATCATCAGGGCTCAAAATCTGATAAAACAGCAGACACCTGCACAATATGGGAAGGTTTATGGACAGTAAAAACATGGCCAGTCAAGTTGTAAAATACACCTCTGTTCTGTAAGTGCATGATCAGCATCGTGAAGTAAATATAAATTTTTTTTACATATAATTTTCTTAATAATAAAGAAGAAGAGAGGAGAAAAACAAGACATTTTTACCTTGTCTTTATTAAATAAATTAAACCTTCCCTGAAAACACTGTCACAAAAGTTCTAACATTGTTTTTAATATTATTTTTAAAAAATTAAAATGTGTTGTAAATTTTCCATTTTTATTTAATGATAATATGTTGATGAAATGGCTAAATTTTTCATTATATGTTAAGGAACAGCCACCTTATTTTAATTATCCACCTTTCCATCACTCTTATTAATTTATTTTCTTACGCTTGATTAAACTATTCTGGAAAGCTCTTTTATCCTTACTTACAAATCTGCAACTAGACAAATATTAAATCTATTCAACTAAATTTCTTGGGTCAGCCGCTTTATGTTAAACCTCAACTTTTCCCATCATTCACCACGAGATGGCACTAATACAACCACTAGTTTGATCACTGAACTGTTACATGACCGACTCAGATGTTATTTTCAGAATATGTTCAGCTGATAGGATTTTCTGAAAATGGGTATACCTGTATCCCTTGTTACTTCAAATGAAAGAAATGCGGGAATATTACAGACACAAAGTGAAGTATCTCAGGAAGCTTCAGTGTCTGTAAATCAGACAGTGACATAAGTGTCAATCTATAAGTGCTATATATGACCTGCAAAATAATGACCTGGGATTGTTGCTGGTAGGTTATTTAAAATACAACTCAAAACGTGACCTACCGGCTGTAGAAGTGGCTTATGAGGTATTCTGTAGTACAATTGTCGCATGTTGATGACGTCACTTTCAAAAACCAATACACAAAATTTTAAAGAGACCGTACACAATAAGCTTAGTAACATAAAATACTGTACAGTACTCCCTGTTTCAAATGTTAAAATATTTCACCAAAGACTGGAATATACACATACTTTTTGAAAAAGGTTTCTCGGGTTAAAGAAACCTACGGAGAAATGTAACATCTTCTCTCTGCAATTATTTTCTTTTCTTGAAAGATTATAGTATTCCATTTTTATACAATGGTACTTCAGTTAAAGAACACTTAAAACACTACTTTTATTTGTTAATTATTGTAAACATTTTCTATTTTAATAAAGTTTAAAATAGGTTTTGAGCATATAGTGTCGGGTTTTGATATGAGCCCAATACATAAATGGTAGCTCCCTTCTTGGATTTGGACTACAGCTATCCACCCAGGGATTTCCAGAAACGCCAAATTCCCTCACAAGAGTCAAACATGGGCTTTGTTGACTACATTTGGGTTGCATGGTAAAATTGACTCCATTATATTTAAATCCTGCTTTATTAAATTCTATTCAAGGACAGATTTCGTACAGATTGTGTGGGAGCTTTAAATTTAGCTAGAAGAGTCCGTTTTTTAATGATATCGATGTGGTTTTTGATTGTATCAGACTTTTTAAAATTATCTAAACAAATGGGCTGTTGCACTTTTAGAGTAAAAAAAACATATCGTCACCTTCATATGGCTTTCAGTTGTGGACCTATATTTAAGTTAAAACCCAAAGTAAGTATAACAGGACTATCATTAATATGTATATTTGCTATTTTGGAAACAACAAAACACACACTTAAATATACTAGATGATAACAACAATACATATATAGTCAAGACATTTCTTATCTTAGTAGCAGTCTCTTAGTTACAAGTTGTGTAATAACTGATGTAACGACATTTTCAGTTACCCCAATTCTGAGAAAAGTCCTCCCATTGAAATTTTTTTATCCAACTTGTCTCATATTTATTTTCATACTGGTTATCGTGCATTTCCAGAAATGTTTATTATGGACTAGATAACTGTGTATCAGTAAAAGATTTGTGATGGGGAAAATCATTCCTAAAATAACAATAACACAACTAATCATTAATTTTTTAAGTAATGTGTTACTGCCATTTTTAAAAGTCCTGACAACTTAAAAATATCCTGTAAACTGTAAACTGTAAAAATAAAACCTATTTCAAAAACTTTACGGAAATTATTTTTCAAGGCACAAAGTCTGCTGGGTCACAGAATTTAATAAAACACCGTCGCTCAGAGGAAGATCAGCTGTTGGCAGCTTATTGGGAGGGAGCAAGTGATGCAGGAAAATGCCCATAATGTAGCTACACTCAATGACTAAAAGGGGGAAGCACAAAGAAATAGGGTACTTTAGTCCGACACTGTCTTTCCATTCATTTCAAATAGCAAACGCAAATCAAGATTGACTATGTAACAAACTTTGGCTGCTAGCTTTTAAGATATTTGTAGCGTAAAGGCGTAATAGAATTCGACATTGATGTGGAAGTTTTTTTGGTAAGCAACCCGCTAGTAAGCTAGCAATCTGAGTTAACGCGACGAGTTTGCTTCAGTTCGTTTATGAACGTGTTTTAGCTAACTTATTTAAGTGCTTAATTTGTACTGGCATTCCTGGAGTGATGTTCATCCAAATTCAACAAAATGTGTTTTCCCAAAAAGGTAAGTTTTTTTTAAAGCGGATGTTTGTTATACTTCTCGTATCAATCGGGGAAAAAAACCTAGCATAGCCGATAGCTAACTTTTAGTGAACCGAGCTGATGCTAGCTAGCTATGGCGACATCGCCAGGGCCAAGGCAGTTCAGATGTATCTGTTAAATGGAACGGTGACGGAGATGTTGATTTTAATAAATCCCCCACCACTAAAGGCTGAATTAATGTGTAATAATTTAAACGGTAAGTTTCAGTTGATCAACAAAACACTTTTTTACATTTAATTTGGTCATGTGTTGTTAAGCTCTCTTTCTTCTGTTTAAGTGTTCGTATTACTTTACAATGATAACTAGTTATTATAAAATTAAACTAAGGTGTCCGTAGACAACAGTTTTACCATGTTACCGATTTTTAAAATCAAACTATACCTAACCTTAACTGGTTTAAAGACTAATATGTACAAAGTAATGGTTGGATGTTACTAGCTGTTTTCTTAACGTCCTTACCAGTTAATTGTGGATAATAGACCTTTAAATGTCCATTTGTAGTTATTGAGGCAAACTTGGTCAAAGTGCCTGTAAGAAACATGCCTCCACATGCCCTGTTGCTCTGGTCGGTACTGTTGATTTGCCCTGATTCAAAATAAATATTACTGTAAGAGCAAGAGCTGTAGTATAAGTGATCACAGATCATTACAACAAGTGAAAATTGGTTTCAGAACTTCCTAAAGTTTTGAAAACCACAGCAGAGCATAGGCAGTGTGCTCTGCAATATCCCTTCCTTGTTACTTGATGTTGAACTGGAAATCTCAGAACCAGTGATGTAAAAGGCCTGCTGAACTACACATACATAATGCACGTCAAGTAAAAACCAATATTTTCTCATTTAGCAGATTTTAAACTCCGCTTGAATGAAACAGCAATAAGGAAACAGTTTAGTTGTGCTCAAATTTCAAACTCAAAGTGTGCTGATGAAAATAGTCCCTGTAGGTTTGGGAATGATGAGCTATCACTTTCTGCTTATGATGACAAGATAATGTGTCCTTTCAGCATTACTGATGTCAAGGTTACAATGATGGACCAGAAGTGAAAGACAATGCCTTCTGAAGGAGTGTCTGTAAGTCTCATCTTCATCAGTTATACTGTTTATTCTGCATTATGTCATTTTATAATGTTGCTCCATATACATGAATGGTTTTATTTCTCCAAAACTTTAATTGGTGGTGACTGGATACAAAGTGGATCACCTCAAGAGAAGGTTTAATTATTATTATTATTATTACTAATAAAACAGCTAAAACAGTCATGATAACTGCTTTCTCTTTGTTTGTAAATATTTGTAGACACTTTTAGGTCCTTTTTCCACATGTTAGTTTCAATTTATGAAACAAAAACTTAAAAACTCATCTAATTTATTTTAAAACTAACTGTAATTTACCTGATTATATCTGATGGGATCAGAAAAACGACTGGGAAACGGTAGAGAAAACTTGTGTCATCGCATCAATTGAAGGATTACAAAATGTTCTCAATGCACCAGAAAAATTACGCATAATTTACGCAATATGCACAAACAGAAACTATCTGCATTCATTGTCCAAACAGTGTTGCAGAGGAATTCAATGCACAGCTCCTTTCAGAATAATTGTAATTCCTCCATGTTTATCCATTATGCTGTGATGTTATGTCATTGTAGACTGTTACTGCAGTAATTTAGAATAATGCATGTTTTTAGGTGTATTCATATCATATCACAGATTTATGTCAGAGTTGTACAAAGAGTTGTCAGTTACATCATTTGAGGAAAAACAAGACCTTATGCTGTCCATTACTTCACATTTAGTATGGAAGTATTCAGTCAGTACTAATTCTTAAGACATGCATTTGAACATCATTGTATTGTGATGTAGTGTTGTATTTAAGTGTTTAGCTAAATGCATTATCATCTCTAGCGCTCCTGATTAATGAGTGGTGAACAGGACATAGCGAGTGAAGGGCAACAATTGAACTTTTTAAAGACGGCCACTGCCCTTTAAACTAGTGCTTCCTACTTTTGCGGATGCAAAATGCTTTTGGGCAATTGTTTTGTGTTAACGTGGCCATGCTGTTGTCCAAATGAAATCAGAGAGAACTACAGATACTTTGGCCGGCAGACACTTTCTTATTAAACTGTTATTCTGAAATAACTTTTTACCACTACAGGCCGATCGTTCAATTGAATTGACATTTGATTTAAGGGGGGGAAAGTAAAGTAAACCCAAGTAATACTTTAGATAAAAAATTTCCCCCAAAACTTCCTCTGCTCGCACACAAGGAAGTGGCAAAAAAAAACAATTTAATCTTATAAGGTTTCCATGGTTACCAGTGATGCAAGTCTCTCTATGTTAATCTACATGTTTTAATTGTTTGCACAATTATTTTATCTGGTTTTCACTTTTTAGGGTTTTTAAGTTTACTTGCTGAAGAGCGACAGATCTGGCACAGGTATTGTCATTATCTGTCCTAACAGTTCACGTGTGTGTGTGTGTGTGTGTGTGTGTGTGTGTGTGTGTGTGTGTGTGTGTGTGTGCGTGCGCGCCAGGTTATTCAACAAATATTTACACGTTGACCTTTATTTTCTTGAAAGCTGCTCTTTGTGACAATCAACATTTATTCTACTCTTTAGGCCTGAGGGTATGTTGAGGCGTCTTGCCAGGGCAGAGCAGAGGTGTCTAGGTGGTTTGGACGGAGACTGAAGGTGAGGAGGAAAGACAGACGAGGGACCAGGGAGGAAGACATGGGCCAGTGTGTCACAAAGTGTAAGAATCCGTCGTCCTCACTCGGCAGTAAGAGTGGAGACAAGGACAGCGGTTCAAAGTCCCACAAGAAAAGTGGCAGTGCTGGGGGTCACAAAGACGAGCCTAGTGCACCCTGTAGCAAAGCCAATAGTGAGTTGTCAAATGGCACCAAGCCCTCAGACGTTACAATAGAGACACCCATCATCTCAACAGTGATGGGAGAGCCGAACAAGGAGTCTCTGGGTGGAGATGGGCTGTCAATGCTGCACATTGAGAAGCTGTTCTGCTGCTACAAGGATGAACAGGAGGATGCTATCTTGGAGGAAGGCATGGAGAGGTTTTGTAATGACCTGTGTGTGGATCCAGCAGAATTTCGTGTCCTCGTTCTTGCCTGGAAGTTTCAAGCCGCCACAATGTGCAAGTTTACAAGGTAAGGTGAAGTTTAAGGTTCTTTACAATGACTGTAGATGTACTCATGCAAGATAACTCAAAATTGATTCCTTTCCTAGTTTATATAAATGATAGATGCAGCATCTGAAGATGTATATGTTGACTCACTCCGACTGAGAGAAAAAATTCAGAGATGCAGAGTAGGTTTGTTTTAATTAGAAATCAAACTGACTATTGGGTTTATGGGGTTGGACAGAATTATTTTTTTTACAAGTGTGTTACTTTGACAACTGTGTTTAAAAGATATAGCCCATAACCAAACAATAAAAGAGCACTTTAACCACTATTGTGATTTCTACCCTATGTTATATTCCTGCATTCATTTTATATACACTATTAGACTCTTAAATTTAATGAGAATGAACTCACAGGGTTTTGGTTATATTGTGTTGTTTTTTGCAAGATTATTTCTTGAGTTGTTCACTTTTTGTAATAAAGTTTTTTAAAATGCCCCATTTCCTCCTGTTCTGGGTCATATTGTCCTACTGATATTTTGCTGGGATTTCTTGTATATTCTTTTAGGGAACATTTCCTGAATTTCTTTTTGGCCAATTTGTTGTGGAAATATATGTATTTAGTCAAAATAACTCTCCTCGCAATGAGAAAGAATCCATTAAATAAATAAAAAAAAAACAAGAAAAACATCTCTGGCTAAATATAATGGGATTTAAGTTAGACCAAGACCAATTCTTAGAGAAAACAGAAAGATTCCTGAAATATATATGTGGGTATATATCAAGACCTGTTTTCAGAAGAATATTGACTGGTGCACACTAATCAGACTAATAGTTTTTTGATATTTGCTGCTAAACTAGATTACATTTTGAGGTCCAGAAGGTATTTTTTTTCTCATCAGTTTTCAGCATATGTGATATGGCAAACTTCATCATTGCAAATATTTATATATTTTAATTATTAAACCAGGAGGTTTCCCAAAACAAAGCTTTAGGAAAAGGTGGTCTGTTTTTTTTTTTTAAACTACCTTCCAGTAACAATTTATTCAGTGGACAAACTTATCTTTCTGAAAGACTTCTTGCTTCATGTACTGTGACTCACAACACCTCCTTACCACCATCACACACACACACACACACATATACACACACACACCCCACTGCATGTTATGACTTCAGACTGTTGATCTCCTCATGACTTAAAATCTGTAAAGACTCCTGCTAAGTTGGATGTCACAACGGATGTGACTAAATAGAGTCTAGTGTAAAATATAACTTTAAAAAAAAGATGACTATAAAAACGTACACATTTTTAAATTTAAAAAAAATATATTTTGACTGAGGTGGTTAAAAAGCTCCTCAGTGGGAAGGGGCGGGGGGGGTTGGATGAGATCTGTCTGGAGTTTTTTAAGGCTCTGGATGCTGTGGGGTTGTCTTGACTGAAACACCTCTGCATCGTTGTGTGGATATCTAGGACAGTGCCCCAGACTGGGTGGTGGTTTCCCAGGATCTCCTCCACCGTTAGCATGTTTGCTATTGTCTAAAACTGACATATGAACTCTAAACTTATTTTGGTGGATGTATTGGCTAATAACCATGCAAAGCAATGGATGCATGACAGAATGAAGGCTCTGATGTTTGAAACTGATGTACACGAAGGGAGCATAAATTAGCCTTTGGTTGCTCAGTTTGGTCTAAGCAAACCCAAACAAAGGTGGGAAATTTCTCAGAATTTCTTGTTGAACCAAATCACTCGGACTATCTTATTGTGAATGCATCTTAGGCTGTATAACTTTTCAGCATCAGATTTGGACCCTTGCATGCATATATTTGCACTGTCCTTATGACTTCCTTAACCTTTTATCCTGACGTAAACCAGTGTTGGTACCGTCACGTTGTTCTCCATTGGATCACTTCTCAAGGTCTCCTAGAAGGTGTGCCAGCATAATTGTACAATCAAGTTTTTGATTTCCCAAAGATTTTCTCCCCCAAGATGTATAATGCAGACAGGGCCACACAAAAATAGCCTTATACACACAAACACACAGTTACCTGTCACAAGTAGGAGACACGTAGGAAAAGACCCCCCTCCCCCTCATGCAGTTAGTGCCAGAGATGAATAGGGCTGCCTACTGGCTGGGTCACTTGTCCCTGTTCTCCCACTCAGATTTTTAACTCAGCACTTTTCTATCCAGAGACTTTGAACAATGTTACTCTGGTAACCAAAATGCTTCATTGTTATTTGATGCTTACTGAAGCTCTTTATGACATTTGACTTTGAAAAGCTAGCAGTGTTGCTGGGGTTGAGTTTTGTTGTATATTTGTCTTTGTCACAGCCCACAATCCTTTAAATTAGAAGGGTTTAACCTACTTTTCCAGTGATTATTGTATTAATGTATACAGCCAACTTTCCCTGACTGTTGTCATTTGTAGTGCACTCCATTGGACATAAGTAATGGTCTTCTGAATGAGATATACACCCCTATGAATGTAATCACTTGCCTTTACAATGATCTGCTATGCTACGTGTGCTAATTGATAGTTTGGTCTGCGTTTGAAAATATGTCACTCGGAAATAAACTGTATAGTTATTAATCTGCTTTTACAGAAAATTCTGAATTGCCATGCTAACATCTCATCTGGTTTGCTCTTGTTCATCCTGTACGTTATCAGGAGGGAGTTTGTAGAGGGCTGCAAGGCAATCCAGGCAGACAGCATCGAGGGTATCTGTTCACGTTTCCCCTACATGCTGTTGGAAGCCCAGGGTGAAGAGAACTTCAAGGACCTTTACCGCTTCACCTTTCAGTTTGGCCTGGATGCTGAGGAGGGCCAACGCTCACTTCAACGAGATATCGCTATTGCCCTTTGGCGTTTGGTTTTCACACAAGACACACCTGAGATCTTGGATCATTGGTTGGACTTCCTTGCTGAGAACCCCTCAGGCATTCGGGGGATTTCAAGGGACACATGGAACATGTTCCTCAATTTCACCCAGACTATTGGGCCTGACCTCAGCAACTACAGTGAGGATGAGGCCTGGCCCAGCCTCTTTGACACCTTTGTAGAATGGGAGCTGGAGTGCAGAAAAAAAGAGGGAGAACAGGCACTGATGGCTAAAGAGGACAGGAGGAGGTGTACTGAAACACAGTGTTCTCCCTCGACAGATAGACTTGAAACAGAGGGAAGCTGAGGCTCACAGATGCAGGAAGGCCACTGACCACAAAACAATAAATATTTGAAAGGGAGACAAAGATAATACCTATAAGTGAATTGTACATCTGTGAAAAACTGGATGAAGATTAGTATGATCATTTCAGTTGTTCATTTAGCTGTTTTTTTATTTGTTGGGAGTTTGGATTTTTTTTTTTGCTGGTTTTGAAAGGGCTCTAAGACTATTTTAAGCACTTCTATTTAAGTTATTTGTTTTTACCATTTTCATTCTCCCTTGTTTTTAGTGCTTGGACATGTGGTCCATTTTAATATTTACTTATCTACCATCGTCCAGCAGAATTAACTCATAAAAAGCAGGATGTTAGAAGTGGAGAAATAAATTATTCCCTACAACTTTACAGTTTAGATATGGTGGTAATGCAGTTTGAAGAAATCTCTTTAATAAAGAAGGAAAGCTTTTGGTGTCCAAAAAACTTGTATTACAAAACAGGAAAATTTAACATGAGGAAAACATCTGGATAGGACTAATATGCTCCCAGTGAACGGTTATATCCCCCCTGCGACCCCGTTAGGGACTGAGCGGTGGAAAATGGATGGATGGATAAACGGTTATATCTTGCAGTGTTGGGATGAAATGGATATACAGTATGTGTTACATTCACAATTGTTAGTCCACAATTACATTTCATTTGGGATAAGTCTATAACTTGGTAAGGGCATTTTAGATTTCAAACTAATGCAAATTAATAACATTTTCACATTGCGTTAGTTTCCTGCTCTTTTTAAACCCAAGCTGGTTTCAACTTTTAACACACCCTCCCCTTCATTCTTTTGAGTGTTTTTGAGTGCTTCTTGTGCAGTGAGCAGCTTAGTTTGGTGAAGCAGCTGCTGTGCTCCTTTTTTACCTCTAGCATCTACCATATTGATGTCTACTTACTTTCAGTGGGCAGGTACGTGTATGCAATTGAATGGCATTGGCTTTTCTCAGCTGCCTCTTGATGTCAAATATGGAATTCTCTATTGCAACAAATAAATAAACTAAGGCTATTTCTTGAGTAACATAAGCAGTGGATTTCTAAACCTACATTACATTTAGAGACATTAAACTGGGTGCCTCACAAAGCTTATATTGTCATATTGCAGGAGCTTTAGTTGTCACAAATACAAGGAAAAACAAGTGTGCAATTCACAAAAATTGTTGACTTCTGCTGGGAATGATTGTAATAAATTGCACAGAAACCAATGGCATGCTAATTTGCTGTACTTGGAACACAGCAGAGAGATTGATGTTAACCACATAACCATTTGAAATTGCAAGAATTTTAATCAGTGTATATATATATATATATATATATATATATATATATATTGATTGGTGTATTGGAATGATTGTTAAATTGACTTGCTGGTTAATCAAAAGACTGTGATAAGGGTTCTGTTTAATAGGGTGGCCAATACCTAATTTATTTAGTTTACATCTACAAGGGTTTTATTTCACCCCATTTATTCATTTTTTTATATATATATATGACATGTACTGGTTTATAATAAATAAAAACAGTGTTGACGTTTTGACCATGATATTTGTTTTTTTATGTATATAATTTCCCTGAAATTCCATGAATGTGACTGTTTTGTCTTTAGACTGATGCAGAAGAATTAATAGTGGAAATTGTGTTGATGCCAGAGGACTCGCTGGAGGCGTGGCTAAGCGGGATGTCGGTCTTCCCATTGGTTGACTCATCCTGGTTACCAACCAACACAACACACAGGGCACATGAGCAAAACGCAGAAAAAAAATCAGTAATTTCAAAGCTAATTTCTACTAGAGTTATTACTTGACTGTGAGTAGCCTTAAAATATTTACAGTATATTGGGTCAATTTCACGTGAAGATAAAAGAGGAAAACTTACTTTTGAGTATATTTTCACGTTAACCAGTTAGATGCTAGCGCGTTAGCGTTTCAGTTTGCTGTTAGCATCAGTGATAGCATAACTGAGCTCTATGCTAAAATGACATCTGCTCCTAATATGAAACAGTTTATGCGTCTAGGTGTGCACGATTGTTTTAGAAATGAGTAAAACGTCTTTGCTTACCTGTAACGTTGACCTGCTAGTAGCATTGTCTAATAGTATTCAAAGATGAGAACCCCTACTAAACATCTAAATGGTTACTTCTTGTAAACGGTATTTTGGGAAGTTCATATTTTTTGTTTTTTTGAAAATCTGCTTTAAAATAAGCGCAACGTATAGAAACATCGACAATAGGTATCTACCCAGCTGAATAGTGCATCGGGCGTGGCGACGTTACAAACGACCTGCATTTATGTAAGGTGGGTTTTTGTGACACGGCTAATCTTGGGCTTTTTGTCTGTGCCCATCTGCAGCGAAGACAAACGCTGCACAGATTTCAAATTTATCTTCTGATCGGCCTTCTACAAAATATGGGATAGTTCCTAAGAACACCATCTTGCTGCACACAATGGATGACAAGGTAGGGGAAGTTTTATGTAACATATTTTCTACACTGTAGCGTTATTTTCGGGTTCACATCATCTTTCAGCTTTCTTTAACGATACCTGCTGTTATTAACATGCAGTGATTAAAGTAACGCATGCATAATTTTACGGTAGAATCAGAGCTGTTATTTTTTCTCTGTGTCACTAACAAGTATTTTCTTTTATATTTTTTCCTTCCCTCTGTGCCTGGCACTGATGCTAGTTGACTTTAGATACTAAGTAAGAGCTTTGTGATTTATTTATATGTCTTGCATGGTTGTTTAATTTTTTTTTTTTAAAAAAGAAAGGCATCAACTTTAAATGATTGTTTTGCAGACAAGTAATTCTTTCTCCAAGACACAGCCCTATTTAATCTATTGATTCACAGACTGCAGACGTTTTTTGTGTTTGTTTTTTTTATCTTGTAGTGGGGAACATCTGGTCCCTGCTTGATTTTATTTTAGTTTATTCCTGTAATTTCTGAATCAAGACTCGGATATATAGATTCAGCCTGTCATATTCCTGGTATGACCATCTAACCATAGCAAATCTATGATCATTTTACTTATATGGTGAATTTCTATGCAGATAGAAAGAGCTGGAATATGTTTTAACATCTACGTGATGTTCCTTTTGTTTGCTTTACACCTCCAATTTACCTCCAATTTAAAACTAACTACTTGTTAATGAATATGTTTTGCTAATAATGTCACGGATTAGCCAAACTATTGCGTTGCTTCAGATACTTTTTGATAAAAAAAACAATAACAAAGCAGATTTTTTATATGCAAAAAAGTGCCATGTAAGGCACTAATCTCACTAATGCCACTAATCTTAAACTGTTGGTATCATAAACCTACTAATTAATAATTGTAATTATTCAAATAAAAGTGCTTGTGATTGTTACAATGCAGGACAAGACTGGAGGCACTTTATGTCACCAGTTTTCAACTGTTACTCCAATTTTTTGACCATTTAAGTTGCTATGAAAATATATTTCTGACATATCTTATGAGTACTAGTTATTTATCTGTTTGCTTGTTTTTGTCATTTTCCGTCCTGTGAAATGGCATGCATTTATAATGTAGACATTTTAGCACATATTGCAAAAGGTCTCACTTATTTTACTACAATAGTTAAGCTTAACCTTAATATGTAAAGAGTTGCTCACTTTATAAAGGCATGCCTTATTTTGACAGGGCATACAAGTTTCGCAGTCCTATTTAAAAAGATGATGGGACCTAAAAAAAAATTCAGCAATGGTTTTTGGTTTAAATCACTTTACTAGGCTGTAATCTCAGCTTTGAATGTGCAGCATTTTAGAGAAACACAAAACCTAAACAAGCTGACATATCTAGTACTAAAGCTGTACTCAGGATGAGCATGTTGAATGCATGAATGTTGTGGCACGCAGAATTAAGTTGATTTAGGCCTTGGATGTAAATGTCTGTGAGTGTGTCTTTGTCAAGCAGAAGTTGTAAGCATTTCTTACTCTTCGCTGTCTCTGTTTATTCTTGAAGGAGAGTAAGACATGCCAAAAGGAGAAGCTTGGCTCTGCTGTAGATGACACTGTGGATGAATATTTAATCACCCTCCAGCACAAAAACAGGTGAAGTGTGAGCATGTCACGCTACAGATGGACAGATTAAGTTTCACTAAGGCAATTTCCGAGTCCTCTTATTACGTTCAATTGTACCAAACAAAAATACTGATTTGTGTGGTTCCTCACTTTGGGGGGGGGGGGGGGGGGGGGGGGGGGGGGGGGGGGGGGGGGGGGGGGGGGGGGGGGGGGGGGGGGGGGGGG
>JBAMIG010000023.1:12432524-12445396 GCA_037177335.1 Kiunga ballochi | reverse complement strand
ATAGCACAGCTTGCTTTGACTTTTTGTTGCCAGCTAAAAGGCTTGTTCTGTATTTGTTGGTGTGATTTGAATCTGTTTTACTTTGGTGAGATTGTTTGGCCTGCGATGGACTGGCGACCTGTCCAGGGTGTACCCCGCCTCTCCCTTGTTGACAGCACCCCAACCCCATTAGGGACAAAGCGGTAGAAAATGGATGGAGATTGTTTGGTTGGCCATCTCACACATGCTGCTCTTTAATGTTTGTCCAAAGATTGAAAGCTTAGATTGGTGCCTGTTAGAGTGAAGCCTCTTGAAGTAGTCATGTGTTGGCTTGGGTGTGTGTCCAAGTTTACTGTCCGGTTTGAGAAGCCATCCTCTTTTTGTCTTCCAACTTTTTTTTTCTTCTGAAGATGTTGATGTTTGCTTCCAGAATTTGCTGATAGCTGAATCCTCTCCCACTTGTTCAGCCACAAGCTCAAAGCATGACCAATCTACCCTCAGGCTTAATAGTTTAAAGTCCTCTTTGAATGAAATTTTGACACACACCCTCCTTTTTCCAACCAGCATTTATTCGCTGCAGTAAAACATTATTTTTAGACTTTGTCAGTCCTACACTCTTGTTTTCAAAAAGCTTCATGAGTTGTGTGTTTTTATTTGCTGACTTAAAACTGAATTTAGAGAGAATCTGGGAAAGATTTCCTGCTGACGGCTGCAGAAGAGCACACAATCTCTTTAGAGTACTTAATCTTCCACAGTGTTGATTGAAGTCTAATGCAGGTTTTGTTTTATCTAAAATTTCTGCTGGTAGAAAATGCCTAGCCCAATAAAATGATTAAAATCAGAGGCTGCTTATCAATCTGGAGAGTGCCAGTTACCTTATGGGCTTAAGATGAATGCCACTTTTTCAAAGCCTAACTAGGCATTAGGGTAACACTGAGCCTAAAAAGTAAAGGATGATTCAGACAAGTTTTACCTGTCCTGCTCAGATAGATCTCAAATTGTTGCAGAACTGGTCATATACGGAACTGGTTCATGTCAGTGTGGTTCTGTAGGGTGCGCCGCACTTCTTTTGTCAGCACACATGGTTTTACGTGTTCTTTAATACCATTGTGCAATCGGTTTTGTGAGATTTTTTTTTTGCAAATTAATTTTTCTCAGTTAAAAAAATGCTATGATTAAAAATAAAGCTGGGTAACAGTTATAATCTGGTATTTCATGCTAGCTTCTGCAGATGATAATAAAGAAGTAGACTGCTTCAGTGAGTATTTAAATGAATATTTTCTGCTTTCTAAAAGTGTTTAAAATTACCATTAAGTAGCCACAAAGTATTCTGAACAAAGTGAAAATGGAAGGCCCTCTATGTGGATGAAAGATTCTCCTTCTTATGTTTTCTTTAACCTTCACCCCATCAGTCATCTTTCAGCTGCAGCTGTTAACGACCTGGGGAGACCCTTACTACATCGGTCTGAACGGTCTGGAGTTTTACAACCGGCACCACGAGAAGATCGCTCTCAGTGAGAACAGTATCCTTTCTTACCCATCAGTCAGAATAGCTGCAAATATCCACACAATCTGAACTGGCTTTTCTCCTTATGCAGTAATGGTTGCATCAAACACTTGTGGTGTAAATCTGCAATTAAAATACTAAAAAGGGGAATTTGTTTTCTTATATCTGTTGAGATATGCCAGACCGAAAATATTACTGTATCCTGATGCTGTCATCAACACTTCCCAAATTAAGGGGCTAATTGTCAAATCCTGATAAATATATTAAAGCTCCTGGTGAGAAATAATTGCTTTACCATAACCTTCATGTAAAATGAGTTTAGTGCTACTAAACTGTTTATATTGATAACTGCTGAGGGAGCAGTGATGTTGGATTATAAATGTTAAATATTGGTTGCCGTTCTTAACATTGTGTGAACCAGACATTGCAGCTTTTCCAGACAGTGTGAATGTACTGGACAATGTGAGCGGTGATGTTCGAACTCCAGATAAATTAATAGATGGACTCAATGACGCACTCGACGGCAGACACATGTGGTTAGCTCCGGTGCTACCTGGACTGGTAAGGAGTGACCAAATGCTAATAATTGAACAGATTTTAAGTAAGCTAGATCTACATGGAGTTTAATTAAGCGTACGCGGTTTGTTTCTGTTTAGGTCAACCGTGTGTATGTCATCTTTGATCAGCCAGTGACTGTGTCTATGATCAAGCTGTGGAACTACTCAAAGACGCCTCAAAGAGGAGTAAAAGAGTTTGGGGTGAGACTCGCTCTTCTCTGTTAAATATGACTGCTTTCCTCTACTTCCATCTACATGTGTGTCTGCACATACAGCTGCTGGTGGACGACCTTCTGGTGTATAATGGTATCTTGGACAGTGTAGGCCACACATCCAGAGGCATTCTGCCAACCTGTGACCCAGTGGTGCCGTACCACACCATCCTGTTCACAGACGATGTCTACATTGCACATCGTGAGAGAAACACAGTCATCAGGTCTGCTGCTTTTTCTTTTTGCTAACATTTCCAAAAGCACACTTTCTTCAGTTAATTGTCATTTCAATACTAAAAAGTTACTGAATACTAACAGTCTAATAATGACTAAAGCACTGATCCACAAACAGGTGAGTTTAAACCCCAATAGTTCACTTGGTTTGAACAACTCTTCTCTACCTTAGCCCTCGTGGCAGCAGGCATCACACACAGTGAGTAACAGCCCTGAGAGCTTCGTGTCAGCGCCTCCCTGTGGTCAATCCCTGTACTGAAGACTCCTCCAGTACCCTCAAATTAGCCTCTCCTTCCTCCCCACATGCTTGACTTGTGATGTCTGTGTCCTCTCTATTTCTTTCTTTCCTATCCTTGATCCATTTTTGGTCTTATAAGGCTTTGTGTATTGTGTTGCAGTAATCATGTGGAGGATCAGGATGTGAAAATGACCAATGAGAATCAGATAGTTCATCACAACAAGAAGAAGCAGACTGCAGATCCAGGTAATTATAGGACAAACAGATGGACTTTTTTTTACTGTATGTGCTGTAAATGTCAATGTAACTTGTTTTTCTTTCATTTAGCTCTGCGACCTAAAACCTGCATGACTGATGGTGGGAAATATGGAAAGAGGAGGTACTGACCGAGGAGACGACAGTGATGAATTCAGTGTTGATGATAAGAGAGCAGAAATGAATGGGGCTATGACTGATTGTTACTCCACTTTTTGGTGGGTGGTTTGAGATTTAAAGCATCTTGTTTCTCAGTGGAGTCAGGCAGAAGAATGGGCCTGGACATTCGGCTTGTAAACAAACGCACAGGATTCCACTTTATGGTTGGATAACCTGTTTTTTTTTGTGTTTTGTTTTTTTGCTATGAAAACACAAACTCACAGACACGTGTATGCTCAAACATGTATTGTATCTTACATGTCGTCCCTTCCACAGTGCCAAGAGAAATCTGAGGCTGCATTTTATCAGCCCAGTTATTGTGCCTAGTACTAAACATTAAATCTGTGGCTGCTGTTGTGACTTTTGTGCTGCATATTCTAATGCTGCTTGTGGCATGTAAATAAAACCAAACAAAACTCTGAGGCTGGTGGAATACGCCCATATCATGGTGTGGCCAGTTTTACATTCAATAAACTTCTATCCACAGATGAGCGTCACGGCCTGTGTGCACCAACTAATTATAAAGCTATGCAGCCGCTAATTTATATCTGCTAATCATTTTTACAACTGGTGGCTACTCTGTTTCAAAACCAAATGACTTTATTTAGAGAAGCGTTTTCAGTGTTTCACCACTGTCAACTTTATATCAAAGGGTTACATTATTTTAAAAAGGACATTTTGATTTAAATAAAATGAGCTAAAGTTATGCAATGCTTCACTGTATTTTAATGCATCCATGTGGCTCCACAATATACTGCTTGGCAACAGCTTGTTTGCAATCCAAGTGACCTTCATGGAAGTTGAAATGTGCACATGATGATTTTTACTGGTAAACATATCTTGAACTGTATTAAGTGTATTTATTTGAAAATAAAACTAGATTTTAAGTAGAAAAACATGCAACTTCTAATATGCAAACAGAATGGACTTACCTTAAAATTGAGATTTCCAAATGGATACTCGCAATTTAACCATAGCTACACTATTTGATAGTCTGTGTTGTTACATGTCTTTCATTCACTCTTACCTATTGCATGCAGAGTCTCCTCAGAGTAGCTGTTATCTTAAAGGCATTTGATTTGTTTGGGGGAGATTTTACTGCTACATTGAGCCTCTGTGTAAATAGTTTTACACTTCTTACTACTGACGTTAACTGTATATGATATGCAGTTTTATGTATTTAATTTTATGATGTCAAACAGCAGCAAAAGCCACTGCAGGTCATATCAGCCAAGCTCTTTGAGACGGTGACTGTTGTTGTTTGGCACTTTGTGTTTAAGTATTTATTTTTCTAATCTTAATTATATATGTATATTTGATGTAGGTTTATTTACATTTGATCAAACTAGAAAAAAAAATAAAACAATTAGTTTAATTTTCAGTTTTCTGGAAAATGTTTCAGATGTTTTTTCTTCTCAAATGTTTGAATTGATCAGAGCTGTTCAGATGATTTGGTTTTGTGTCAGTTTATACATTTAGACCTGCCATTCCTCAGTCCTTTCACAGACATGGTCCCATCTGTTAATACTGGGTGGAAAGAAGGGCATGCCTTAAAGAGGAAAATACACATGAGACGGAGCAGCTCCATAAATATATCCTGAGGCTTTTAATGCAGAATCTGCTGTACATTTCATGTTAATTGTAAGAATTACCATTCAGTATGCTTCTGGAAGAAAAGCATTTGCAGTGGAAGGCACCACTTTTATAAACATTTAGCTGAAAAGATCACATCTTTACAGACAAACCAGCTTTGGGGATGACAGTCTTAGATTTTTCCAGGAAAAGTCCCTTCTTCTCTCTGCTCATCCCATTTCTCGATCTAAAAAAGGGAAAATATTCAGAACAAAATTCCTGTGACAGACAAATTTCACTTCACTTCATTTATGTTGTGCCCATTTACAAGACATATAAGAATCAAAATAGGCTTTGTGTCCTAGGTGATCATTTTATTTGTCAGATCCCAGGAAGAATAGCTGCAACTTTTTGTTTCTAATGAAGATCCTACAGAAAATTAAATGAAAAATCACAAAGATTACGCCCTGAGGTGTTTCAGCTCCCTAATTAGGACTCAAAAAGATTTTTTTCTTCTAATGTGGCAAATCAGTTTTTAGAAAATGCATTAGGAGGGCCACCTTTCATTGTAATGCAAAGGGTTCATTTCAGCGTACCAATTAGAGGGATAGTGATAAGGACAACTAATGTAAAACATGGAGTTGAACTTAATGCAGATTTACTTTCCTAAGAATAACTTGGTGGGCATACTCTGTTTTCTACTCGCATACTTGGTTGAGACTTTCAAGAATGCAGAGGATGATAAAGTTGTTTGACCCCTCCTAAACGAACAACTGAATGGGAGCATTATCCTGAACTTGTGTCATTTGAATAAAAATAATTAATGAATGTGAATATTTACCCAGGAAATGGGGCAGAGAGACTTATAGACCCTCTTGTACCAATCACAAGGGGTAGTGTCTACCCCTTTGGCATCCAAAGCTTTCTGGCAGCGGTGGTAATCTATTAATAGAGAACCAACAATGAGAATTAAATTAGCAGTGTCAATGACCCCCAACAAAAGATAAGATCTACTCCAGCTCAGAGTTCAGGGTAGATATGATTAAACATTGTCAGTAAATGCAATATTAGCAGTAAAAAGTTTAACATTTCTTCTCACTATAAACAGCAGATTGACTGGATCAGGATGCACCTTTCACCTCGACTGGTTTTCTTACCCACGTAGTTGGACCAGCAGTTCCTGGTCTGGTTCTGGTTAGGGAATCTGGCATCAAAGGGAGCAGTGCGGTAATTCTCCAGCTTGGTCTGAATGTCCTCAGCCATGTTTACCTCTGTCAAGAGAATATAAGTAATAGTAACTATGAGGGGAAAAGTCCTGTATGAGTCATCAAAACCAGAGTCGTGCATGAGTGTCAGGAAAAAGCACACTGAAATAAATGCACCCCCTTAGTAAACTAATTGTGTAGGTAAACTATATGAAGAAAGGATCGATGTCTAGAGTGAGCAAAGGATTTTTTTTGGCATTGTATGCGACTGAAGCTCTTTCTAGAAATGTAGCGCCGTCGTTAAATATTTCCTTTACAGAGCATATCCCTAAATGCGATTAGGCTATAAATGCAATAGAGCATCAAATCACGGTGTCTTTTATGCTAATTTTTCCCTAAAATGCTACCAAACATTCCCTTTTCAGGAGTTTTCGTGGTCATTAAAATACCTCGTTTTTCTGGGCGTCCAGAGCAGTTTCCTTTACACGCAGGTAATTTTGGGTTATTTGGATCTTACTAAAGTTATAATTTCTCATATAGCGTTGCTTAAATAATTCTAGAGAGCGAGTAAAAGGAACTGCAAACTTTAATCTAATGCCTAGGTGAGTTTTTTTTTTATGGTCTCTTCATATTAATTGTAGCATTTCAGCCTCCACATGGTCCGGTTATCACTAAAAACTACCTGTATATCTTTAAAAAAGTCATTGTTACCTTTGTCGCAGTCCCTGGCTCGAGCTCAAAGTAACTTTTATATTAGACGGTAAAGTGTGTCGTGCCTCTGCTGAACAACGCGCACCGCGCTCACGCGCTCGGTTTTGCTGTCATAAGGGTATGGCGGACTCAGGTCACATTGGAATGACGGGCTCCTACATGATTGTTCAATCTACCCCTAAACATGAGGTGTAAATGATAGCTATAATTATTTTATGTGAATTCAAATCCCCTTATGAGCAGCATTTATTTTAGTATTTCTTTCGTGTTGCTGGTGGTCTACAGATGTTTAATATTTTCAAAGCGGAAGTAGCTTACTTTGTCTATTATTATTTTGGCCAATCATTAACGAAAGTTTGCACAATGGTTCTTATGGTGATATGCGTTTGGTTATCTGTATAGTCTAAAGAAACGCGTTAAAATACTTTTGACATACGGCTATTTATTTATATCACGGTCTTAGAATTTGAGCTTTCCAGTGGAGGCGCAGCAAGTGGTCTATGTGACACTAAAGGTTGCAATTACCTGAAGGGAGCTTTATTCAGGAATGATGCTTTTGTTTTTTGGTATTTTGGTTTTTTTTTTGTCATGTTAAAAGAATTTGTGGGAAACAGTAGATCTAAATTACTGCTTATTTAGCGCCCTCCGCTCTACACTTCTTCCCTTTTTTTTTAAAACTGATGTTCCCTTTTTATCGTTTGCGAGTTGCTCCGCCTGTAGGCTATATTGTCCGCGTCTCCAGATTATCTGCTTTTCCATGTAAGTTTAGTATCAATTAGCATCAAAATACTATCCCTATGCCACAAATTGGCCGATTTTTCCTATAGCCTAATAGGCTCCAGCTCTCAACTCCTCAAATTGACAGGAATCTGCGTCATACGTCATTTACTCCCGCTGCAGTACGTGACTGTCTTCCATCGCAGCATGGATCTACCGCCCGCATCACTGCTGTTTGCTGTCACGCACACTAGAGGGCGGCAAACCCCTCTTTTTAAATGGGTCTACTCATGAGCGGAATTTGTATTCAGATTCGGCGATAAAACAAAATTTTCTGAGGAGCAGACTCTCTCAGTTGTAAAGATAGGCAGAGTAATCCCTATTTGTTTACTGCATTAGAAATGTGTCAAATGTTTCATTTAAAATGATAAAGGCTTTGAAAATTGCACCGTCTAAGTGTATAAGTTAAAAGTGTCAGTAGTCATGATGTGCGGGCTCGTGTTACTACAATAAAACATGCATGATTCCTTCCAGAAACTGAACACAGATCACCTACAGTCACCCCAGGTTAAAGCTCCTTCATCAAACAAGCCTACATCTCTAAGGTTTGAGGTTAGGTAAGCACCTATGATAACTTCTGTGATGGGTTTAAATGATATTGGGATTAAAATATGGATTTATGAGACCATCCATCCATCCATCCATGACAGCACTGCAACCTTATTTTTGGAGTTCTACTAGTGACTGGTGCAACGATGATTGATTTGGACACATACTAATAAAATGGGACAGTTTTTAATAGGAGAAACATAGGCAGACAAAGGTTTAAAAAAAAGAAAAAGTATGATTTAAAAGTAAGGTGATCGTGCATCTTTCCAAGATTTTAATATACTTAAAACCTATCAACTACTTTGGATAACAATCTAGTTGCAAATACCTGTATGTGGTGGGAAAAGATGTCATAGGTAACATCCAGTTATATTTCCATTCTGGGTGTACAATGCTTTAAGAAAAATAAAGTTTAAGGAAGACAAAAACAGGATATGACAAATATCATAAAAATGTTTATTCCTACAATTCAAACATTTTCACACAAGTCACCATCAATAAAACCCTGCTCCACAGGATTTATATGTTCTTGTTTAAGAAAAAAAAGTCAAATGTCTTCTTTTTGGCAAACATGAAAACACTGAAGTGCAAATATATA
This sequence comes from Kiunga ballochi, assembly GCA_037177335.1. Classification (NCBI taxonomy): domain Eukaryota; kingdom Metazoa; phylum Chordata; class Actinopteri; order Atheriniformes; family Pseudomugilidae; genus Kiunga; species Kiunga ballochi. The sequence continues at coordinate 12,436,843 of JBAMIG010000023.1, read as the reverse complement.
TTTGAAAGGAGCAATAAGTCAGTTTTAGTAAACCTTTGAGGTTCAGCATTGAATGAATGATTAATCAGTAAATCCATATGCAATAAAATAACATTTCAGGCAATTTTCCCAAACACAGATCAAACTTAGCCATAGACTTGAAGTGCTTTTTTCTTTTCAGTGTAAATCTTTATAGATCTTTTTACCTTAAGCCATATCTAGAAACCTGCTTCCACAAGTTGAAGCATCTTAGAATAAAGTAATAACCAGCATTTATGGTGTTGACCGTCAACAGTAGTATCAATAATAAGAAATACATGAAAACACTTCCGCACACATCTAACAGAAAACAAATTTACTTTACAGCTTTGGATTATGGGATTCTGTCATATTTCAAGTTTCAGTACGTATACAGTCTCCACCCAAAACCACACCTACAGCATGGGTATGTTCAACCCAACCTATTAGTATTTATTATATGTGATGTAGTTTTAGTTGTCCAACTAAACAATTTCTATTTACGGCATATTGTTTGTCTTCAGGCTTTTGTCATTTCTAATAGTCATCCTCTGACTGCGAGTTATCAGTTAGTTGCCATCTTTAAAGCACAGATGTGACACAGTTGCATAGATTTAAATGATAATCCAGCCTCAGAAAGTCAAGGAGAACCTTGTGCTGGTGCATGAAAAGTGCTACAAATAATAGAAATAACAAGGCAATTTAGGTGGATTGTGTTCAAAGAGACAGTAAACAGCAATGATGGTGTCTGAATACAAGTAATGCCCTCGCAGGCCGGTAAAGACTAGAAGCAGAACCACGTCAAAGTCAAGCTTAATTCCTCAAAACCCAAATGGTTTTTCTTTGGTGTTCTGCAGCTGAAAACATTTTAAAGTATTGTAAAAAGTTTTGGCTTTAAAGTCTTTCCAGCAAACTGAAGATAAACTGCGCATGTAATAGATGAACCCTTCACTCGTCCTTGAAACGAAGTCGGCTAAAGGCCTCCATGATCTCCTCATTGGTTTTTAAACTTCCGTCGGTGCCGATCTGCAGTACTTTACAAAACAGCACATCTTGCTTCAGCTTCCGCTTGATGAGGACAACAGTACCCTCAGCACTGTTTTCTGGACCCATCAGCAAGAAGTAAGCAGCATGACGTCCGCGCTCCATAAGGGTGGCTGATGAGAAAAAAAAAACAGAAAAGAATCTCTTACTGGGAAGTTACAGGTTATTTAAACATATTGGTATCATTAGTAAAAACATAAATCAACAAAGGATTAAAAAGCACCTTTGAATGTTATAATGTGCTCCATGACATTGGCGTACTCGAGAAGAACTTTAGGATAAAGAGGATGCAGCATGTAAGACCGCCGACCACTGTTTAAAGAGTGCTGTAAAGACATGACAGTGGGTCAAAAAGCAGCGTGGGAATTTCTGAGAAATCAAGTTTTAGTTTAAAATGACAAAAAGCATCATTTCATATAAGCAGCACACTTACAGATGAGTTGGACTCGGAAGGCATCAAGCCCCAAAACATAAAGATTGAGAATGAGTTGGTAGTGTACACTGAGGCGGATCTCGGTGAGTTAGTAGCAGCCAAAAGACTTACTTCCCAAAGTACACTACCTGACTTCCCATCCAGAATGATTACCTACATGTATGACAAGCAAGACCAGTTTAATTTAATCCCTAAATAGATTACAAAACCTTTGTAATAATGACGTAAAAATGAACGTACCCTTTTTGTGTTGTTTCCTAAATCTTCCTCAACCACAACATCCTTAACACCATCTTCGTTAAAGTGACCAAACGAGGGCCGACTGAAAGAGTAACCGGATACCTTTTTAGACTCTATATGATTAAAAATAGAATTAATAGTTTCATAAACACTAATATCCCTTTTACAGAATCAATGACTAATATGGGCAATGAATAATTACTAAAGAGTCATCAAACACTCCATTTGCTCAAACAAAAAACTATGGAGCTGCAGAGAGGGATCAACGCAGCGCAGAGGATCACAGGCTGCTTACTGCCCACTCTGGAGGATGTCATCAGCTCTGGCTACCTTAGCAGAGTTAAAAACATCAAAAGGCTCCTCTCACCCCAGTTACCACTTGTTTGAGCAGTTTCCTTCTGGACACTGCAACAGGTCACACAGAGTTTGGACTGATACATCATTTCCTTTAGAGAACAACTACCACATTAAACCAGTCTAAATCATACTGACACGAGTTGCTCAAATATGTGCCATAAATCATGTGTTGAGGTGCAATAAATGACTGTAGTCTCTCCATCTGCACCATTTATTGTTTACATTCTATTATTTGCACTGTTCTATTATATTCTATATTACATATTGTACATATTACTGTTTTTTAGTAATACATTTTATTTAATACTTGGAAATATTTTTAAAAACAGCACAATTTAAAAAATATTACTCACATTTTGTAGCTGTACAATAAGAAAGTATTATCGTAGTATAGTATAGTATTATAGCCCGAGTCATTCTCACTGAGGCTTGCCTTTAAGGGTAAACAGAAAGGAAGGTTGGTGGTTTGCCAACGAATCAATCTCAGCAAAAACGTCCTCATTCACTTCATTCAATGCCAATACTTCATTTTCTCATAGTGTGCTTTATCTTTGAAAGTCTACCAATCGTATGCATTATAATCTTTGTTTAATCAAAGAAATCTGTTTTTATATGTCATACATTATAAGTACAGCAACATTTTAATAGCTGGTGATTTTTAACTTACATATTGATACCAGTAGTGATCCCTATGCCAGCTAGTCTTTATGGATTTTAAACAGTATGTCACATAGCATACTCACAACAGGACACATCCTGGATTTGTTCATAACAAATTGGCTTGTCCACTGGTTGTGCCCTCTGCTGCTAACATGGCTGTGTTAGATCTCTACAATGTATTTTTAACATCAACAGTTTTCGCCAATACCTGTATGTTTTCCCTCAGAAGTGGCTGCAAATTGTATTAATTTCTTAAATCAAACTCCTGCTCTCATTTAGTCTGCATCAAGTTTTTTTCATTGCTGATTGTTTTAAACTACAAATTAAAACAAATTAATTCAAAAGCTCCACTTAAAATAAAAACTGTAAAAAGCAGAAAGAAAAATGGAAACATTTTTATTTTGAAATACTACGTGAACAAATACTTTTTCTCAAATTTCAATAATAACCAAAATAACTTCATTTTCAAACCATTGATGTTTTCATAAATAAGTCTGCCGTGCCAACTTTGCAGACGGATCATCTTAGAAATGATGTTAGAATCCACCCATTTCTGTCTCTTAAAGAGCATGTAGGTGTTTGATGCATGCTTTTATTTCTAATAGATTACTGTGTTAATCCCCGCTCTCTGGTCCTCCCAAAAAGGTGATTTCCAACCTACAATTATTTCAGAACTCAGGAACACAACTCTGACAAGAACCAGTTTTAAAACCACTGCATTGGCTCCCTGCACAATTCAAGATAGATTGTAAGGCTCTTTATTGCTTACCAAATGTCCTAATGATCTAGGGCCCTCTAATGACCTGCTTTTAGATCACACGTGTCAAACTCCGGTCCTCGAGGGCCGGTATCCAGGAGGTTTTGGTGTCTACCTGCCCTAATACACCTGATGCAAATCAAATAGATCCAACTGCTTCTTGTCTACCTATTAAATAATTTCAGTCAGCTGTGTCAGAGCATGGAGACAACAAAAACCTGCTGGATACCGGCCCTCCAGGACCGGAGTTTGACACCCCTGTTTTAGATTATTAGCCCTCACAGATTCTGAGGTCCTCTGGTACCAAGCTTTTAGTTGTCTGCAGCCCTAAAGTTCTCTGGCAGAGACTACTTTACTAAGTAAAGGCTGAAGGCCCACCTTTTTAACTTAACTTATAGCTAAATGCTTGTTTTTCAATTTGTTGACATCTATTTGGCTCTCCGTTTTTATTTGTTTTGTTTTATTAAAGCACACCAATTCTATTAACTTCAGTCATTTGTTTTAATTATATTTTATTATGAACTTGTTTTTATATCTTGATTCTTTTGTTTTTTAATGTACATTTGATATTGTTCTCACTTTGTGCACTACAGTGATTTCCTGCTGGAGAACCTTCACACCTGTGGCTTTACTTGTTCAGCATGCAGGGGTGTTGCTGTGGTGACTGCCCTGGTTGGGGTAGTCATGGGAGTCTTGCACTGCAGTGGGTGGATTTTGCAATGTGGGTGCGGTCTTGATCTCGGGCATTAGGGCTGGGCGATTAATTGAATTTTAATTACGATTACGATATGGGTTTTCAACGATCACAAAAATGAACTAGATCGATTATTT
>JBAMIG010000023.1:12359563-12425352 GCA_037177335.1 Kiunga ballochi | reverse complement strand
GTTAAAGCGCTTTGAGTACACTGATGTGTAGAAAAGCGCTATACAAGTACAAGACCATTTACCATTTACCATTTACTCGATTATCACATATTGCTGTAATTCTTGGAAAAAAGATCATATGTTGCTTAAAGCTGTAAAGTATAATTAATTTGTGTTAAATTTTGTTACTGTTCTGCTTGTTTTATTACGGTAGCGTATGGATCTTGGGGAGTGCACAAAGATCCATGACCTGGCACTTCGGGCAGATTACGAAATTGCTTCCAGGGAGAGAGATCTTTTCTTTGAGCTTGATGTAAGTAAAGTTCTTCAAGTCTCGATTTGTTGTTAAAGAAAAAAAAAAGCCACAGGGCAGGTACCTATGCATAAATAGGCACATTTTATATATTCTCATGTCTCTTGTCTGTGTTCAAATTTATCTGCTTATAGAAAAATGCTAGTCTTGTGGCATTAATGAATTTTCTTACATGTAAAGGCGGTGGATCACCTGGAGTCATTCATTGCTGACTGTGACCGAAGAACAGAACTAGCCAAGAAGCGGCTGGCTGAGACCCAGGAAGAAATCAGTGCTGAGGTTGCAGCAAAGGTAAATGACACAAGATTTACAGATCATGCAAAGCTCATGTCATTGCAGTTTTTATTTTCTTAAATGTATGTTTTTGTTACTGCATGTAACATGGTATAAGCTGTAAGTTTTGTCTGTTTGTTAGGCAGAGAAAGTGCATGAGCTTAATGAGGAAATTGGAAAACTTCTGGCCAAAGCTGAGCAACTTGGAGCTGAAGGCAACGTGGACGAGGCTCAGAAGGTCCTACAGGAAGTAGAGAAAGTCCGCACCAGAAAGAAAGATGCAGAGGTAAGTAAGAAGTGCTTTGAATGTGCTTCAGGTGCAGCAGATTTGGGTGTATTTCATCTGTTTTTACCTTTTTGTATCCATTAAAGTTTTCAATGCCTCTTCATGTACTTTTTTTTTCCCTCCCTGTGTGCTCTTTCAGGAAGAATACAGAAACTCCATGCCAGCCTCCAGCTTTCAGCAACAAAAGCTGCGGGTGTGTGAGGTGTGCTCTGCTTATCTAGGTCTCCATGACAACGATCGTCGTTTGGCTGACCATTTTGGTGGGAAACTTCATCTGGGGTTCATCCAGATCCGAGAGAAACTGGACCAATTAAAGGTATCCACAAGCCTGTGGCCTTATCTTTGCTGCAAACTCAGTTGCATCACATAGAGAAGTAAACTTAACAGCTATTTAATAAGATGCTGTTAAACGTTCAACTCTAATTGTGTTTTCTCTTCAATAATCAGAAAACTGTGGTTGACAAGCAAGAGAAGAGGAACCAGGAGCGCTTAAAGAGGCGAGAAGAGAGGGAGAAAGAGGAGAGGATGAAGAGAAGGTGAGTGTAGATCTCTAAAATCCTTTGAAGCATATCTCTTGCCTTACTGTGCGTTTTTAGTATTTTACTCATCTTTGTTTTCTATTGTTCTTATAGAACCAGATCACGGAGCAGAGAGCATAGAAGGTAATACAGTTAGGACAAAATGTTTATATAGACACTTGTTTTGTTGTTCTTTTTAAAAGTCTTATCAATAAAGCTGTGAGGTTCTACATGTGTTGTCTGATGCTTTAATCAGGTCCCGTTCACGTGATCGTAGAAGGAGGCGCTCTCGCTCTTCATCACGAGACAAGCGCCGCTCTCGTTCTCGCTCCAGGGAGAGGAGGAGGCGACATCGCAGCCGATCTCGCTCACGCAGCAGAGGACACCGTCACAGCCATAGCCACGAGCAGAGCTCAAGACACAAGTAAGGATACAAACACAACAGAATACAAACCTATCTGTGAGCTGTACCAAAGTCAAAGTTTCAAAAATCTGTTCCTGCAGATTTTACACACTGTAAATTATTTCAGGAAACTCTGAATTAACTCCTATCTGGGTGGTGTCTGTTTAGACCAGGGATCTCCAAATCCGGTCCTCGAGGGCCGGTGTCCTGAAAGTATTCCATGCTTCCCTGCAGAAACACACCTGATTCAAATAAATGGGTCGTTAAGAGACATGTGAGATTTGTGACAACAAACTGGAGATTAATTTGACAGGTGTGTTTCAGTAGGGGAAACTTTCAATACCTGCAGGATGCTGGCCCTTGAGGACCGGATTTGGAGATCCCTGGTTTAGACCATTAAAAACATTGTTTAGCATGAGGATTACTCAAGCTGTAACATTTAGATACATCAAAAGACCAATAATCAGCTTCATCACTGATCAACCTGGTGAGATGTCACTCACACCATTTCTTCTGATTTTAATCACAGTTTATTTGCTTAAAGTCGTGAGAAGGCGTACATGCCAAACAAATTCTGAAATGATCAAAGAAATAATCTGGAAGCCGTAGGTCTGTTTGCTTCAAGTAAATCAAATACAGAGAGCCAGCTACAATGCAAAGGGGGTTCCAGTTAAACGCAGAGAATTGTGGGTATGCACAACCATAGCATGTGTGTGCAGGATAATGGCTGGGAGAAATATTAAAGTTATCTTGGATTGAATAAGTGTTGCGACCCCAAATCCTACCAAACCCAGTGTACGACAAACTGCTTAGCAGTGAAATCTTGTGGTGCTATTAGCAGGTTAACTGTGTTCGTAATGTGGTATCTCGCAGGTCATCCAGGGACCGAGAGCGCTCATCAAGAGACCGGTCACGGGAGCGAGACAGGAGGGATGGAATGAATGGCAGGTCGGAGTCCCGCCGAGGAGACGATAGGGACATGGGGGACTTCTAAAGACCAAACCCCATCCACTATGACACCTCTTGTCTCTGTTTGTCTACTTATAACTTAATGTTATATGCAGTCCTTGCCTTGATTCTGTTTTCCCACCTTCCTCCTTATTTTTGGTTTAACATAGCCAGTCCACATTACAGAACTATTATACATTGTCATTTTCCCAGCGTCAAAATGAGATTGCCTCTGGATTCTACAGCTTGTTGATAAATAATTGGAGAGTTGCTGTAATTTGGTGGCTGTTTTTATGCAATCCACCCCTATTGTCTTGTTTTCAACTCGACTATACAACAATTCAAATGAAGAACAGCTGATGCAAATGGTGCTTTTCTCTCATATGGTACTGTACTACTCGACTAACTTGTTTTGGTTTTTATTGCAGGGAGTACCATGAAACTGTAAAAATGTCATTTTATTCTGGAATAGCTCTGCCGAGCTTGCAAACAATGGAAACATAGAAACCCAGCTGCGTGCTGAGTGGTTAGAAAAGACCATCAAAGGTGTGGCAGACAGTTGGAACACAATACATATTCTCATGTTCATTAACCATGAGAATAGGTCCACTTAAACCAAAAGCCTGCTTAGTACAGTGAGTGTTACTCCCCAGCTCTAAGTTGCTTTGGATGAAAGCCCCAGCTACATTGATGCTGCCTGTAATAGACACCAATGCATAAAAGCTGAATCAAACTGTACCATGTAATAGAAAATGGCAGAAGTTATTTACAAGGCTGGAGCATAAAATGTAACTGATTCACTTTCATTCATGATAAACCGATGGAATAAGATGTAAATATGTTTTGGCCTACAGATGGGTGCAGTCTGAAAAGCCCTGTCTTATATTGAGTAGTTATTTTCCCCTCTCCCTCAGAGATTTTCCTCTTGCTGTGTCATGGGTAACATCCATTTCTTGAATGTCTGTCTACATAAATGTTTCCATTATTCTATTTCTTAAAAGCCAGCTTAATGTTTCAAACTGAAACCACAAAGGTTTTAAAATTTCTAGTATTAGTATTTGACTTGCATCCCCACTGTTTTTTTTTTTTTTTCTTTCTTTTTCTTCTGTTTTTTGTTTTAATAAGTTTTATTTCATGCTACTGGTAGTCAAGATTGTAAGTTTGGCCAGTTTCAGTAAAGATTTGACTTGAATGGTGTTGGTGGCATGTTTGTTTAAGTTCTTGCAGTCTTCATATCTTTTTATTTAAGATGAATTTAAATAGTAACTTCAGTTTTGTTTGCAGGAAGCAGTAAGTTAAGAAATGAGAGAGTGAACATTTAGTGCTGAACCTGCACGACAAAGGTCAAGCCTTTAAACTCAGCCTCATCAAACACGCCTTTTGAGTAGACTTCAGATTTTATTGGTTGCACTGCTTTACCTAATGTGGAGTTATGCTTATCTTCTGCTGGGAATCTTACTTTAAATTTTCAATTAAAAAAAGGAAAAAATGTTTTGAGTTTCTTCTAAAATTTGTTAGTTATATTGGAATTTTTTTATACAAACACATTTTTATTTGTTAGTATTCATCTAGGAAGCAGGAATGAGAAGGAAAGCACAAAGATTAATAAAACCAATCCTGGAGCTCAGATTATAATATTTAATTTGTACAACACCTGTTTACACAAAAACTTAGTTTACATAGACAATAAACGTGATGCTCTTCATAGGCTTAATATAAGTGAAGCCACATAAATTTTTCTGGTGCATTAAAACAGTTCAGTGGCAGCTCATACCAGAGGCGTATAATCCAACATCTGAAACGTTTTGCTTGTTGATGCTGCAGCTTATAAAGTGCTGCTCTCCAGTTTCAGATCAACTTTCATTTTCTGCTTCTCCATAACTGCTTCCAATTCTGTGGCCCTTTTGGCATCCTGTTGTAAGCAAAAGGAAAGAGTTGAAGAAAATGTATTTAAAAAAACAAAACATCTTGGTTGAAAACAAAATGATACAGCAAATTTAACGGCTACATTAATAAACCAAATCCAGTTTGCTTGGAGCACATTTAGTGTCTGAGATTCTGAAACAAGGTGTCAATGTGTTGGAAAACATAGTTTTCCCTTGTGACTACTGCAAATCTGACACCCAAAGCAATTAATATTCTATTTCAGTCGTTTAGTTGGTGAAAACTTTGCAAAACGGCTCTCAGGTTTACCTCTAGTAGTGCTTTCTGCACTCTGAGCTGACTGTACACTCTGGCACCCTCTTCTGGAATCACAGTTCGTAGCTCTTCCTTCTCAAGGGAGAACAGTTGTGCACCTGTGAGCACACCCAAACATTTCACCGTCCTAGAGGGACAAAAGAGAAATTACCCCCATTAATCCGTTTTATGAATAAATGTACAGGCTGTAAACTAAATACATTTAATCGGTTTTTGGTGAAAGTTCACACTCTTGATTTTATCTAACTGATTTTTTTATGGTTCTGTGAAAAATTATGCAGTGAATCTGGTCTGTAGTGTGACAATGCCACTCACGGTTCACTGAAGCCCTTCCCTCTGAGCCACTCTGCCACCTCTTCTGGAGGAGAGTGGTAGTCCAGCGGGACAGACGTCTCTGAGGAACGAGGAATGACGAGAGGTTTGTGCAGGTTTGCCTTTCCGTTGGTCAGCCTCTGAAGCAGCTCGTCATTTCCCATCATGACTGAAAGACACAAATAAATGTGTATCTACAAAGGAGAATCAGAAACAAACCAACTTGAGCATCTGGTTAAAAATAACTAGATAAACTGAAGGATGATCAATGATAACAGTAGAAAATATCAAATTAAACATGGAATAACTGTTTTTACTTAAAAGAAAGGAAGAAAAAACATGAAAAACCAGCATTGGGTTGTTCCTGCACCCATTTGAAACCAAAGCATGCAGTTTGGTACCTCTATCTGTTTCATCTGCAGCTGACACATGACTGAGTGCTGGTAATCCTTGAAGATGAGAATGTGGGGAGTGCGAGGGGGCCCGGGGCAGCACAGGTGGGCTGGGTGGCACTGCAATAAAAGTCTTGGTGAGGGGAGGAAGAGCTGGAGCCTGATGAGGACAGAGAGGAAAAAAACATTCAGGAATTCAGTGTGGAATGCACAGGTAGAGCCTGTCTCTTTAGATGATTTCTGCATTTTTGGCTCTTACGCTGGGAGGTCTGTTTGTGTCAGGGCTGTCTATATGAGCAATGGGTTCCAGGATGTTGAAGGGCACAAAGCCAATCTGGTTGAACCGATTACGACACTTCCACCAGCGCTTGGAGGATTCAATCACCTGTTGCATGAAGAGTTGCCGTCAAAGCGCATCAACAATGCAAAATAGCTTTTTGAAATTGATGAGAAATACACAGACTTGCACCAATAACATGTCACGTTGTTACCTCAAGAGTCTCTCCTTGCTGCACTGAAAGTTCAGTGTTGTTTCTGGCTATGAAGCCGTAACTGCAGCAGTAGATTCGCTCAAACTGCGGTGGGAGTTCACCCCTGCAACAACAGGACAGATCAGGTTTAAGCAGTGGAGAACAAATAACAGCTGCTGACTGATCCGTATTAAAGATTACCTACGTGTCATTGCTATAGAGGGTGTCCAGAGGGCTGGGAGGAGACTTCTGCTGCTTTGGATAGACACAATGACAGAGAACTTTAAGAATATATAAACATTGGCAAATTAAAGTTTAATTAAAACATTCACATTCTTTATCCAGAATATCTTTGACAAGTGACCTATCAGAGGAAGCACATAACTTTGATTAAACTGGTGATTTGATTAAACACTGAGAGCCCTGACCACACAAGGGAAGCCACACTAAGTGAGCTATATTGGCCGATTGTAAATAAAAACATCAGTGAGTTTAGTACAGACACATCAAATGAATGATGTGTTTGTTTATATGTTATATTTTCAGCGCTCTCCTGTTTTGACACAGTGGAACTGACTCTTAAAAGTGTCTTAGGCAGGTGTTACATACCTCTTGTTTTACTTGGAGGGCTTCATGTTTGTGCTGTGACTCGACCGGATCCTCACAAACCTGCCTGTCCACCCTCACAGCATCCGGCTTCCATGCATCCAAGAACACAGGAGTGTATGGAGCTACAGGTCCTCTGAGCTGAGAGCTGAGAACATGCAGAGAGTCACTGTTTGTTTCCTTTCTGGAGAAGTGCAACAAAACCAAAACTAAACAGTGAAGTTTCACCCGGTGAGATGAACCTTAATGGTACTTTCTTGTATTACTGCAGAGAAATTATGAATGACCAAATTGAAACTATGTTGCAAAGTATGAAAAGTATCTTGTCACCAGAACCTTTCTCTTGCATCTATTATTGTTCTTTTACTTTTATTATCTTGGTGAGAGAGAAACAGCTTTTCAACTCTCCTGCAGGTCTGATGCATATAATACAGATAATCAAGGCTTCATTTGGTTTTGATTGCTACTAACAGAGGGAGTGTCCAGTTGGGGCCCAGAGATATCCACAGCTGTTTCTCCTCTTCATTCAGGTTGTCCTGCAGCAGATTCACAGCTGCATTGGTCAGGGCCGGGCTGGACACAGAGGCTCCAAAAGCTGGCCCCCCCGTCGTTTTTACCATCTAAAAGCACACACAGACATCACAAACATCAATGCACACAAGTGGAATCACAAAAAAGTGACACACAAATTACATACAAGTGTTTCCACCAAGGTGTGATAAAGACAAATCAAAACACACTGGTTTCATTTTTTGAGTCTTAATGAGGACTCAAAACACCTGCTGGGAAAACTCATATGACATGTCTGAAGCTGCTAAAAGTGATCATGGACAAATGTAAACACTAAATGTTATATGTGAAATACAGCAGATGAATAAACTGGTTAATTGTTAAATAATCCTGCTCTATATGGCTGCTGTTTCTAAACATGCAAAGGTAGTGTTTTTTTTTGTTTTGTTTAGTTTTTTTCCTTGTAGAAAGCTGAAGCCAGATTTTCTGTTTCCTTTTCATCTGAAAAAATGCTGCAGAATTTTAAACCAAATGTTTGAGTAGTCGGCACAAAGAACTCCTATTGCTGGAAAAAATCAAACATGCTGTATTTAATCAAGAATTTGAACTCTCAGTCATGCTGCCCTGTGTAAACAAGAGATAAACGTGTCGTTTCTAAAAACATTACTGAACTACACCAAGCTTTTTCCATTATTTTGACATGACACACACACATTTTTGATCTCAGACACCCTGTCACCCCAGGTTCAAATAAATGAGTAAATATACTCATTTGTTGGAACCTGAAGGGTTTTAATGGTCAGGTCAAAGTTTAACACGTTGCAGAAGCTCGTCAAACCAATGCCACAGTAAAATTTATGCCATAATCCGAGCAGGAGATGCTCCAACAAAGTATTAGCATCTGTGAATTCCTTTTTTTTTTTTGCCAGGTATCATATTTCTGTGCTAAAACAATGGTCTCCATGGCTGCTTGGAACTTGAGCCCTGTGTCAATATGTCCTTTTAAAAGATCTCTCCCTGACTATGAGACACGTGGATACTGTATAAGCAACGAAAGGTGATGGCATTGAGTTTGTCAGTGACTCACCATATCCAAGGGTTTGAACACATGGTGTACAAGCTCCTCTGAAGAAGGATTGGCGATGGTTGATTTCAGACGAGCCTAAAACAAAAAAATTAATTAAATAATTTTAAATTAAATTTAATTAAATTTAAAATACATTTTAATTTAATTAAATTTAATACATTTTAAATTAAAGAATTTAACAACATGGTAAGCAAAAACAAAAAAACAAAAAGAAAAATGAGGAGGCTAGACTGGATACGCACCAAAAGGCTGAAGCAATATTTGAATTTCTGGAAGATATCAATGAATTCCCCCTCTGGTGGGGGACGGGCCTTGGCAGTCAGTAAATCTGCTGTTCAGAAATTCAGATCAGTAGTTATAATTAGTTATTAGACTTGTATTAAAACAAGTTAACGGGATATTTCCAGCCATTTTTACCTTCTGTACTTTGCTTTTTACTTTTCTTTTTCTTCTTCTTTGTCTGGCTTAGCACCATTGCAGCCTCCGCAGCCTGCTGCAGCTTGGCCATGAAGCTCTCGATGTCATCAAAACAGAGATTGAGGATCTCCTACAGGAAAAACAAACCAGTTTTGTTTTGCTCTAAGACATGAAGTGCATCTTGAGTAGACCAGAAAAATACAAATGTAGGCTAATGAGAGGGCGTACCACTTCTCTCTCTGCTCGCTGCCAAGAGATGTCAGGCTTGCTGCTCACTCCGTTTGCTGCTGTGAAGGAAAGCAGAGGTTTGGGTTCAGCCATTTTCATTCATGATTCTTCACTTACGTGGATTTGAAATTCTTGCCCTGCTTTATGACCCTAAAAGCCAACCCCTCAATCCCTAGAAACACAACCTCTCAAAGCCATCTCTGTTTTGCTGAAAGCTTTTTTTCCCCTCCCTCAGAAAACACATCTCTGAATCTCGTCTTTATAAACCTTTCCAGCATTCAAGTGTTTTGCTTACCTCTGGGCCCAGGGTACGGTGGAGGTTTTGCCGGAGGGGCATTTGGAGCATATGGAACCGGGGGGCTCGGTATCTCAAAAGGAGCAAGCATCTCTCCTTCACTCTGAGTAAGCCTGCAAGACAAAGTTGGAGTTTAAACTCTCGTCATATTTTTCTGGACAACATGTCAAAAGTAAAAGCAGACCTCTTGTTTTTGCTGGTGCTGCAAGTTGCTCAGCATTGCCACCAGAAACACTCTCCAATGAGGGCTTAGAAAGCCAAACACACACATAGAAAAAATATATTTGATTTGTCAGACTGATCCAGCTTCTTTATGAGAGCCCCAAACAGACCCTGTGAGGAAATCTTTGACCAGCTCATCTAAGCAAACAGTTAAGCTGTAGCTACCCTGCACACTTATTCCATTGTGAAAAATAATGCATGACATGACTGACCTTTCTCACAACTGTAATCTATAAAACTGCTTTACATAAATAAGTCTGCTGCAAAACAGTTTTGAATGCAAATGACAGGGATGTATATCAGTTTGTGTCAACCTTTTTTCCCTACATTAGCCTGCTCATGTTCCCACAGGCTACAAAGTGCTGACCACATCATTTAGCTTTTTTTTTCTAAATTATTCTGCATCTTGATTAAAAGGTCTAAATTTTCTGTCTTACCAGATGAGTCTGCCCTTCTCGCGTCCTTAAAAGACAAACGTTTTCAAAGCAGGTAATCCATTCAGTCCCTGAAACTGTGCACTAATGTTGTCATCCCACCGCTGCTCTCTCTGCTTTCTGTCACAATGGCCTTGTTATCTCTGTCACACCTTCTTAAGTTATGTGGAAACCGGTAAAACCAGTCTCTGACTCTCAGCTGTTTACACTGTCCTCCCTGTGTTTCTCCCTTCGTGACCTCAGACAGGTGGAATCGTAACACAAGGCTACTTTTAGTTTAATGGAGCGGTCAGTTGTTTGTCATTTTGTGGCAATCCATTAATATATTTCCATACAATGGGAATACAAACAGCGGGGAGTATTAAAATCCGGGCATGGAAATAGGCAGTTCAGAGCCTGGAAACATGATCAAACCAGTGGTTTTCTTTTTCACCAAAGTCCTTTGTGTTCTTTCACAGCTCATGGTCATGTCCTTTAGTGTACCTTTGGGCACTGGGCACCTTCTTGCTTCGGGTGGAGGAAGCCGAAACTGCATGTGTGATGTCAGCACAGATTTGCTCTGCCTGTAAAAATAAGCGGCATCACTTGTAAAACTCGAAGCTACACAAACTGACTCACCCAGTCCATGAAACACTGAGGAGTTTCTCAGGCACGCACCTTTACAGTTTCACAGCTGAAGAAGAGGATCTCCGGCTTCTTCTGATCAACTTTCTGGCAGACTAGTTGAAGTAGAGACGAGAAGTGTTTCTCCGTGTTGATGGGGTCATAGTGGAGGATGCTTTTGAAAGAGTAGTTCTCCACCTCATCCTGTAAGAAAACTAAAGATCATTATAAATGCAAACATGAGTAGTAATTATTATCTGAGGACTTATTAAATACTTTATGTTATTTTCTTTCTAAAAAGTTGGTGTATAGCTTTGAATGCAAGTACAAGGTCAGCAAAGTTATCAAGCATAATAGGTTTAGTGGAGCATTAAAAAAGAACTTCCTGAGCAAAGTGTTTGGACAGCATATTTTTTGTGTGTTGCTTTTAGCATGGGTAGTCCAGCATTCCTCAGTTAAAATTGGGCACCTTGCACTGATATTTTGACCAGCTAAGTCAAGCTAAAATTTTCTGATAGCAAACCATTTAGAAAACAGAAACTAGAACAGGTTATTACAAACAAAAGGTGCCAAAAGATGTGGCAGCAATGTTGCACTTAAAAAATGCATTGTATACTCCTTTGCTAAAAAATAAAGATGACAAGGTTGTGAGAGAGTATAATTTAAGCGCTTTATTCCCTGGCCCCCTTCAGGCTCAGCTCTCACCTCACTTTGTACATCTCGGAGGTGAATGGCTTCTCTTCCAACATGTAGGAACAGCTGTTGACTCCTCAGCTTGTTCTGTTCAGCCAGAAAGGAGAGACGAGACAGGGCTTCCTCTACGTACTGGGAATCACCACTTTGGAGTGAAAATGTCATAAGGTGCTGCACATGAGGAGGAAAAAGAAGAACAAAGAGGTTGTGAGAAAAAAATGACAAATCTCTTTATTAAAGGGTTAATTAAGAAGAGAAGTTAACAGTTAAGACTCACGTTAACATGATGTCTTGTGACTTTTGTCATTGTTTGCTTTCTGTGTCCTCTGATTCTGATGCAAGGAGAGAAAATAAAGTAATTCTGTGAAAATGAAGCTAGAAAGCAAGATGAGACATAAATTATAGGATCTTTGCCAGTATTTCTCTGAATCAGAAACAGGTTATTATTAAAATCTGCCCTTCCTGTATATTCCATGTCAGCCTGTTTTATTATCACAAGCTGCTCAACCAGTTCTGGCCAGAGCACTTACATCACATGTACGCTTTCTCAGCTTTTTAGTGACCATCAGTGCTTCACTCACCATCTCAGAAAGAGCAAACATGTGACATCACTTAGTTTTTATTCACATCACCTCATTATTACACGTTAGCCTTTTAGTAAATTTCAGCACTTTGAGTTGTCCTGTATGAAAGATGCTATATGAAAAAACTTTCCTTGCCTTGAAATTTTAACAATCTGCCTGCATCAATCTGTCCGATAACACTCATTAATGGGATGCAAAATCTCAAAAACAAAAGTTGACAATGCAGATACAAAAATATCTATCTATTTTTAGTTTGATAAATGGCTAAAAGAATAGCGTAGAGGCATAAAAGAGAGGCCATTTCTCTTACCACAACCTTTTCCAGTTCTGTTTGTAATAAGGGCAACTTTTTCAGGCCAGTTCACTTTCCAAAAATAGACAGGTCTTCACACACTAATAAGTAAGTTAAAATACATAAATAACTCACCAAGATGGAAAGTTTCCACTCCTTTTCTTCTAATGTTATACTACTACCTGCTGAGTCTCCGTGTGAAAGCAGGTGTATCACTCTCCTCTTGACAGTTATGACGAAGCAAAGGTGTGTCACCTTGTTGAAGCTGGTCCAGCCCACAAAACCCACCTCTTTAAGAGACAGAGATATTTACTGTCTTTCTTCTGAGCCAACTACACTTCCACAAATATTTATTTAGCAGGTGTGCACACCTCACAACACCTTAAAGTCAGTTTTTTTACACATGAAATTTAGAATAACTTTTATGATTTATAATGCAGAAATACGTAAAGCATCTTTAAGTTGATCAGTTTGCGATTTCCCTCAATGATCAATGAAGTCCTTTTCATTTTATTGTATTTAGGAGTGAAGTTGTGAAATACAGAAATGATTTGTTTTTTTAAAATTGTAACAGATCTTCTGATTTTACATTTCAATTTAGTTTTGATCATTCACTGCTTCATATCAACAGATATATTTGTGCAATGATCTCAGAAGGCTCATTTTTCGGAGTCATTAAGAGGAAAAGCAATAAACAAATAAAACATAATTTGAAGTTTTCCCAACAGGATGGAAAAGTGTTTCTTAGCCAATGTGAACTAGTCCTAAATGTATATAGGCTATATGTGGTGGGCGGAGTCAGGTGAAGCGGCTTTAGAGTTGACTTTGGTTTGAGGACATTTGGAAAACTTTTTAAAGAAGGTCTACCCTTTATAACATAAGGTATTTACCATTTATTATTGAGTTAATAACGCAACTTTAAATTAACAAGCGGTCATATGTTTCTGTACTTTCTGAGCATGTTGCAGTAGTGTTTGAGTTATCTTTCAGAACAGGTATACGTGGCAAAAGTGCGCGCGCGTGTGTTTGTTTGTTCAAAAAAGTCCGTTTATTTTTAATTAATCTATTATCCAAATACTCAAAAAATACCATTGCAGACTTTATTATTACACCAGGTTGTTATTTTTCTTATTGTTTAAGTTAAAGTAAAATATAAATAACGTTTTTAATCTGTGTAATCTAATCAATGTAACTTCAGAAACTACCCAATTAATTTTCATATGAACGTCCAATTGAAGGTTGTCATTATTTTATGTGGCATCAGATAGTAGGCTAGTTGATGGAGAAAACTGATCAAACCCTTATTCACTGTAAAGGTGCGCGTTTACCATACTGTTACACGTGTCGGAAATTTTCATTCTAAAGCGCGTGTAATATTGTAATAATGCGTAGTGGGAGTTCATAGCTTATTTATGAATAGGCTACACGTTGAAGCAAGGCAAGTTTATTTATAGCACCATTTAACAACAGGAGGATGGAAAGTGCCTTATAGAAGCATTAAAACGTGAGCAAATAAGAACATGGTTTAAACAAAAAAATGCCGTAACCACGGAAACATCGCTACATTCATCATGTGTAGCTATGTAGCTATGTAGCCTAAGTAAAAAATATAACAAAATAGACACAAATAGTTTTTTCATTCATGGTTAATACGTAGGCACTATTTTCATACACAGGCAGTACACAGTTGTAAATAAGTTAAAGTTTTCATATGCATGTTTTATATTTGTTTTTTATTTATTTCAGTTTTAGTCTACTCTAAATTCCGTGCAGCCGATGAACGCAGCACAAACACCAGGATCTTGCATCACGCGGAAACAAGCCTCTTCTCTCCTCCTCCTTAACCACTAAATTACGCGGTATTTAGATTATATATATATGTATTTATTGAATATGTCTTTCTTTAAATTGACTATATAGGACACACACAGCTAGCAGATTTCTAAATTGTTTTGGGTACATAGACTCAAAGAAATAACACGCGGCGCGATTCACATCGTTTAAAGCAGTGGAAATTGCAGCCGCACGTGCTCGTCAGCGAGACGGAAGGATAAAAGAATATCATCGGCATCTGACATTTTTCTTACTCTAAAGGAATTTTACTTTTCCCTCTTGCTAAACAACGTGTTATTTATCAGGTAGGTTATTTTTTTATGATTATTGATGTGTTGCATTTCATACGGTTCGCATCATAAAGAGTCTGTAAAGATGTTTGAGGTGTTTGAATAAGATGCTCTTCTCCACCTTGTAGCTCAGTGGAGTTTCCCCTCGCCTCGTGCAACCTGCTGTCTTTAAAGGTGAAATAATTCATGTGAAATTCTACAGAGAAAACTTGTTGGAGTTAATGAAGCTCTAATCAGGGATTATCTTAAACCTGAGCGACAGTAACAACACTTAACCCAATTCACCATCTGGTGGGAAAGCTAACATTATTTTCTTGTCAAAGTTTAAACAAACTCAATCCAATCCATCAAGTCCTTTCAGCAAGTCATAGTTTTATTGATGCACCAGAAGAAAGAAGAAAAACAGGGCAGTGTAAGGGTTTTCCTAAATATACCTGAATGAACCTTTTTGGTATGCCACACATTCCTGCAGTACCTTGGAAACACAATCATTCCTGACATCATAAATGTATTTTATTTACAAACATGTTGGATTTGTCCGCAGAGATAACCAGTCCCAGTCTAACTTGTTCACTGTTTTGTCTTGATTTTCTTTTTCTGTTATTGTTTCACAGATGGAAAAGCAGCCTTTGCCAGCTGATGATGACAGGACAGGAGAAGTAGGTTTGGAGGTTGATGCCAACACTGGAGGCGAGAGTCAGCAGGGCTCCTCTGAGACTGCTGCCCGAGCCGGGTGGAACAGTAAAATAGACTACTTTTTAGCCCAAGTGGGATTCAGCGTGGGACTCGGCAACGTGTGGAGGTTTCCATATCTGTGCCACCAGAACGGAGGAGGTAATTACATGTATAAATCTTTCAGTAAAGGCTGGGTGATGCCGAACTTCAGTGTACAAGAACCAAATGCAATTATCGACATGCCAGAGTGGGTCTTTGTACTGGACAGCCATGGAAAGAAGGAGATTATGCTGCTTTTGTACTTAACCAGGCATACAGAAACATTATCTACCAACTGTAACGCCTGCTTATGAACTGGAGTGACAAAAATGATTAACTTGGAATAAAAACAAAATTGTGAGACAAAAATCCTGGTTTCAAAACTTTCTAGTTTGTCACATCTTAGCTTATTTTTTGGTGGGGTTCCTGTTTTCTCAGGAGCTTTTCTCCTGCTGTATGTGCTGCTGATGCTGGTTGTGGGCATTCCCTTGTTCTTCCTGGAGCTGGCAGCCGGTCAGGCTATCCGACAGGGCAGCATCGGAGTGTGGAAACACATCTCTCCAAAGCTAGCAGGCATTGGATACTCCAGCTGTGTGGTAAAACTACATGTTTAACCCTTCCTAGATTATGTTTATTATTCCTAATACATGGTAATGTTTTCTTAGAGTCCTGTTGTTTCTCATACTTTTGCTTTAAACACCCTGTTTGCCAACAGAAAGTGGCACATGTTAGGCTTAGGCTAAAGTGTTTACTCTATTACTCTGGAACTGGATTGACACTAAGCATTGATGAGATAAGGTGGAAGTTGTTTTCTTTCTTTCTGGAGCAATAATAAGTACTTGCACAACAGTTATGATTTTACACACACATGCATACTTTTGTCTTGAGCTCTTTTTACCACAAGCTAAATGCACAACCCTTTTGTTCTGTTCACAGGTTTGCTTTTTTGTGGCTCTCTACTACAATGTGATCCTTGCATGGAGTCTTTTCTATCTGGGCCACTCATTTCAATATCCTTTACCATGGGAGAAGTGTCCAGACAACATAACAGGTAAACACACATCTTTTTGGTCTAAATCAAATAAAACACGTTATCTGCTTTATCTGCCAGTGTGTAAGCTTTGTGTCTCACATCAGAGTTGTGACTGATCAGTGTTTTCTCCTCTGTAAAATGGTAGAAGAATGTAAGAAAAGCTCCCCCACGTCATATTTCTGGTTTCGCAAAGCTTTGGATACCACAGACTCCATTGATGAGTTGGGCTCTTTTAACCCCGCTCTCGTCGGCTGTCTGCTGGCAGCCTGGACCATCGTGTGCCTGGGAATGTTCAAGGGTATTAAATCCTCCGTCAAGGTACCAAAACACACTTGACATCTTTAACTTTCTGGTTGGTGTAAGGATGAACTTAAATTAATTATGATATTTACTGGTGATTGAGCCTATTTGGGTTTTTCCAACCATTTTAATGCACATATACAACTGTTTAGTGTTTCAGTACTTGTTGCTGAACATGTTCCATGACAAGATGAGTAACAATAAAAAAAAAACAAACAATAGATGAACTATTTAATCTTCCACGTTAATGACAGCATGTACTTAAAGAGTCCCGTCCATCATAATATTTACATGCATGTAACAACATGTAACACATGACAAGTAAGTGAGGCTTTTTAATTTTTGCTTACAATTAAACACTTTATAGTGATGTTCTGTTGAGTTTGCTCTAGCTAACCAAATATTTAGTTGTTCTTATTGTTGGCCTGTCATTCTGCATTATAACATGCTGGAGCTGGATGGTTTGTATTTAAAATGTTTAATTTTATATTTCAGCTTTTGTAAAAAAAAAAAAAAAAAAAAACACTGCAGCAGAGTTTCTGGGGAATTTTTTTTATTTCCCAACCAAATAATAATAGTAATACAGTCTGAATTGCAAAATATCCCTGCATTGTTTTTCAAGCACTGACTTACTGGCAGTGTTGTATGGATTTGTTCAGCTGGGTCAAATCCCTGTCATGTGTCGGGCTTATGTTTCGGGGTTACAGTACATAGCAGTCTGTGGAATGTGTGCTTCTGGTTTATATAATTACCTTTTCTGATATTATGTTGTTTATTTCTCATCAACACACGATGTGTCTCTGTGTCAAACGTCACAAAGTATGAAAACAAAGGGTGCCGAGAGGCCAAAATCTGAAAATCACAGCAACAGGAGTTTAATAAGCTTCACAATATTCAAACAAAGGCTAAAATGCTTTTAAAATGTCTTTTTAAGGTATTCTAAAGTATTGCTATTTTCTTTTACTGTGGAAAGGTAATATTTGTCATGTGCTACCAAATGTGCAAATGTTTGCACTAATACTGACAAAAAGTTTAAATTTGCTTTTGATCCTGATCATTTTGTAGTAAAAGACCATTAACATAAAACAAACATTAACCAGTAGCTGAAAGCCATGTTGTCAGGGTACAGTGGGCTAACAAAACTATTACTGAGGTACTCCTTAACATTTTTTATTTGTTTAGACAGTTTTTAATTGCTTACATTTTGGTATTAGTGAGGAGAATTGTGTTGTTTGTGTCTTTGTCACATGTGTTAATTTTTTACTGATTTTTCCAGGTGATGTATTTCTCCTCCATCTTCCCTTATGTGGTGCTGTTCTGCTTCCTGGTTCGAGGGCTTCTGCTGGACGGAGCCTTCGAGGGGATCTCCTATATGTTTTACCCTAAGGTAGCTGCTGATACCTGTGTGATTGCAGAGAGGGAGCAGATGTGACTATTTACCTTTTCACTTCTCATTCTGGTTTTATAGATAGAAATCTGGAAAGATGTACAGGTGTGGCGGCAGGCAGCAACGCAGGTGTTCTTTGCTCTGGGCCTTGGCTTTGGGTCCATCATCGCCTACTCCTCCTACAATCCTAAGAACAACAACTGCCACCGTGATGCCTTCACTGTCTCCTTCATAAACTTCCTCACATCTGTGCTGGCCACTCTGGTTGTGTTTGCAGTTCTTGGCTTCCGAGCCAAGAAAAAGGTCATGGCATGTGTAGTCAGGTACGTACAGTAACAGGACAAGTCTGTGTAAATGACATGTATAATGTTGATCAATGTTTACAAGGCTTGAGGAAATTAAGAAAACCATGTCAAAGCTAATTGCAGTACCCCTAAAATCAATCAGCATGAACCTAATTTTCATGTCAAATTGTTTATAACAACACAAAGACCTGTTGATTTTAAATTACTGATTGCATTTTTTCTGTCTTTTAGTAACCTTAAGATCTTTTCAGAGTATCAGTATGGTGTTGTGGACTTAAACCAAATGCCAAACTTCAACTACTCTGATCCCAGTTCAGTGGATCTACAGCACTACACTGTGTGGTTCAAACAGTATGGAAGTCAGGTCCCTGGCAACTTAACAGATTGTAATCTGGAAAAAGAGATGCAGACGGTCAGATCTGTTGCAATTACTTTATTTCCCAGAGAGAAATTTCTATTTTTTATTCAAAATTTATGTAGTTTCTGTTGCTGTGCAGGGTGTCGAAGGCACAGGTCTGGCTTTCATTGCCTTCACAGAGGCCATGTCACTCCTACCTGGAAGCCCTTTCTGGTCTGCACTCTTCTTCCTCATGCTGCTCAACTTGGGACTCAGCACCATGTTTGGTACTATGGAGGGCATCCTCGCCCCCCTCACTGACTGCTTTAAAACACTGGCAAGAAACAAGAGCAAGCTCACAAGTAAGTACCTGGTTTTTTAACTTAAGATAATCTGGTATTTGTATGTGACTACTTTATTTACAGTGTCAGATATAAGAGCTATACAAACAAACAAAACAACATATTGTGCCAACCAAGTGCTATTGCTAAGTATAGTTTGAGGTTAATATATTTCTTTCAGGCAGATAAGTACCATTTCCAGGATGGCTTAAAGTAGATGGGCCTGTTTTCTTTATTTGTTCAAGACAAACTTGAAGGTGTAGGATTATGTGTACAGTTTGTTGAACCCTAACATGTCATTCTCGTTGTCTTAGTTGTCAGCTGCATCTTTGGCTTTCTGATTGGCCTGCTTTTCACCCAGCGCTGCGGGAACTACTTTGTGACGATGTTTGATGACTACTCTGCCACGCTGCCTCTCATAATAGTGGTAGTTTTTGAAACCTTCAGCGTGTCTTGGCTCTATGGAGCAGATAGGTGAGGCTACTTTTTTAACTGTGTATATCTGATGTCTTTTAGTCATCGTCTGTGTCCGGTTCTTAGGCTGACAGTCTCACTCACCGGTGTGTGTGTCAAACACCTGCAGATTCCTTGACGACATTGAGGCAATGTTGGGATGGCGTCCCACTGTCATTTACAAGTACCTGTGGAAATATGTTTGCCTGCTGGCTATGGTGGTCCTGCTGGGAGCCACCACTATTTGCATGTTCCTCAAACGACCCACTTACAAGGCCTGGAACCAAGAAACGGTATGTGGAGTTGACAGAAACACACCCATGTTGTTTTGTTCTGATAAATCAGCTGTCAGATGTAATGTTGCTGTGGTGCATTTATGTTTTTACGTGCTGCTTGATATTCTTAGAGATCTGTTGAAACCTTAGTTCAGTCACATGATCTGTGGTATCTGTGGTTAACATTTATCTTTTCTTTGTGCACAAACTCAACATAATTAAACAAGTAGCTTCTCGCCCTGCCTTTACTTCTTTGCTTTTGCATGAAGGAAATTGCACATTAATCTATTTGACTTGAAATTTCAGGCTTCTGACGGTCATTTGCCGTACCCTGATTGGGCTCTGGCTGTTCTGGCCGTATTGATCATCGTTGCCATGCTGCCGGTCCCCGTTGGTTTGATCCGTTCTTTTCTGCTGGACCGGAGAAAGCCTACATCCAGAGACAGGGAGGTTGGTCAGTACAGTATCGTTAACACGGATGAAACTCCAATGACGGACATGTCTGGGCTGGATCATAAAAATGGATTTGCTGCTTCTGTTTCCTGAATATTGGACCCCAAACAGTGAAACTTGCCCTCCAGTATTCACTAACCGTTTTCAAGGAGCCATCTTGGAAGAAATTTAAATTATCTTTTAGCACAAAAGTTTGACGTGTTTCTATATTAATATTTAAAAAATCTTTTTTCCCCTTTTTTAAAAAACAAAATTTCAATCAAGCCAATGCACATGTAGAGGATTGTGGAACTACTGAATATTATTAGTGCGGGCCAAAGAATGAAAATAGTAGCGTATATAAAAAGTTATTGAGCAAATAACATTTTGCTGTGTGGAAGAGGGAGATTTGCCACATGTTCAACATTACATTTCATTAAAGACATTAGATATTGGCTTTTATTTTAATCAATATTAATTATACCAATTTTGTTGAACTCTTAATTTCCAATGCCGATATCAGCCGATACCAATACAGTTTGACCCCACCAAGGAAAAAAACCTTAATCATTTCAGGTAAGAAGGTTTAACATCTGCTTTTGGCATCTGTCGCAAATTTTATGTCTGCAGACACGTTGAAACAATCCTGAAACATTCGGATGAGTTCACAAACTTTTTATCCTGCAAGTGATGACATGGATTGATGATGCCACAGGAAGCCAAATGAACAAACACATTTGGAAAACTGCATAGCATCTCTTGTATTTGCTCATTTGGAGCTAGAGGAGACTTTGCTGGAGAGTTTTTTATGTAAATTACGTACATGATATGTAAAGATTGTCAGTAAAAACAGATAAAAATATTTTCTGATATCACATTTTATTGATGATATTGGCCAATAATATCAGTATGTTGATATTATAGGACAGCTCAACATTTTACCTTACGCCATAAAACAATGTTTCCGTGTGTTTTAATGTCACGTTTCTGTTTTTGTAAAATGTACCTAATTTTTTAAAAGGGGAACATTCACTGCCATGCATGTATCGTTACAGCATTGAACGTGTTAATTTTCCGTTCTGTTGCCGTACAGCCCATCCATGATATCAGCAATGGGCTTCTTGTTAATGTGAAGATTATAGAGCTAAACTTTGTACAACGAAGCTGCATAAAAAACAGTAAAATGAGAAAATAGTGTTTTTTTTAAATGAATCTGAGCTGGAAGCGAGTATGACGTATCCTCTTTAAGCTATTCAGAAACAAGGCTTTGTTTAAAAAGCTTAATGAAAACTTTCCTGGGAAAACAGTTTATTAAACTATTTTATTTATGAGCGTCTGAAAAAAAAATGCTGGAAATGATTGAAGGTTTTTATTGTAAATGAATGCGGCTAAACTTGGGTTTTTAAATGCTTATTATGCACACGTTGCTTTAGATTGAAAGAAATGGAGCATGAATGTGTTGCATCAGCCTGTATTGGGTTTTAAATGCCTGCAGTGGAAGATGTCGATAATGGCAGAGATCCAGCTTTGCTCTTTTGTCACATTTTATAAGACTTTACAATTCATCACTGCCAAATATCTCTAGATGTTTTCTATTTAAAACTTATGTCCTTTGTTTTCTGAAAATGTGATTTTAGTATGATGATTTTAGTAAATGTTTACCAGGACTGTTACATCAGAACTCAGTCAGTCTAGCTACATGTGAGGGTGTCGAGCCGAACAACTAGGCGAAGATTTGATGCTGCTTCCAACACTAATTAAATCGGTGTTACAGCTGGAAATCCACAGGTTCAGTCTGCATTAAGGTGTCATTCGTTAGGTATCATACCTAAGCAGGTTTGGGTAAAAATTAATACAAACATGATTGTTACTTTTTAAAAATTTCAATGAAATTGATCTTTTTAGTTCTCATTACCAAAATGGTGCATAATAGGGAAAGGTCAGCAGGACACATGGATGTGGAAATGGTGGTTGGTTAAGTGACAACACAGTACAAATTAATTGCAATGTAAATATGTATATAAGCGAATGTTCAAATGTGATTAAATTAGATACTTATTTGTGGGATTTTCTGCTTTGATGGTAGAAAATCAGCATGAAGAGTTTTTTTTCTAAAGCTTGGGATGAAAACAAACAGATGTGCTCATTAAAACAGGATTAGGACCCTACAGTACTTCTGTTTATTAGAAAAAGTGTGAGATCAATTATGTCTTCATTTCTTACACTGTTAATTTATGTTTTATTTGTGTCTGTTTTAAGATGTTTTTCTGTTTAATGTTTTTCAGATGTTTTTTTCTTTCCAGTGGTTTAAATGACCAGAATCGATGAATGCTGTTGTTTTAAGTGCCTTCAGTTTCAATAAGTTTGAGAGAACAAAGTTTAAATTATTCCAGCTTGTACATAGCTTTTTAAACTGTTTATTTTGGCTGGGTATGTTGTCTAAGTGTGTCTGTATAGTAAGTTTTTAAAAAAAAAGAAAATGTGGTATGCAGTTTCTGAAATTGTTGCCACCAAATAAAAACCAGTTTAGCACAAATCTGTTTAATCCTTTTTTCTTGATCTGTTTCCAACACTTTGCATGTTCATAACATTTGTGCATTTACAAAATAAAGGTTACAAGATGCATTTTAGTTTACAGAAGTGAGGTTAAGTGTGCTTACCGTAATTTAAAGAGCAAAGCAGACCCTGATGGATGTATGAGGACCCATCCCACTTTTAGAGCTACAAATAAACCGATGTCATCAGTAAGATTGTATACTGAGCTCAGATAATTACTGCTTTACTCTTGTGTTTTACATTTAACTGATAATTATTGATCTGCATGTATTTGCTATGAAAGCTAGTGTTTCTGGCCTTTACATTAAAACATTCGGTGCTCATATCACTTGTATAAAAGTTCAGAGCTTCTGGCAGGTGTACAGAATATATCCGCTTTCATTCTCTCAACCAAAACAAACCTCCAGGTACCTGCTGTGTTTTGCTGCTCGTCTTCACTATAATCTTCCTGGGAAACCCAAAACATCTCAAGACTTGGGCCATATCTGAATCCCCTCTAAAAGTGTGTTTTCTTACCAGTGTCGGTACAAGTTGGTATCTGGATCTAGGTTTCTCTGTAAGTCTAAAGGTTTGCCTTGTTGTGTCTTGTAGTCTGAACTCAGATTTGCAGACCCATGTGGCCTGAAAGGTAAACCTCAAGGCCATCCAGACCTGTGCCGAGGCAGCTTACCTGTTGTAGCTTTTTCTCTCAGAACAGTTTATCTCAGTGGGTGCAGCGATCAGTCAAAGTATTTCATTGTTGCACTGTGATATCTTCTAGTCCTTGAATAATTGGAGTGCCCCTGCGGGTCTTTTCAGAGCAGGAGGGTGGAAAACACACTGCTGTTGCTAGAAAGTTATTCAAACCAGGGTCAAAAATCTGACTGTCGAAGTAATAAGCACTGAACTAGTAGATCTAAATTGTGTTATTGAAACATAATCACTTAGAAATGTGTCTCTTAAAACTTATTTTTAAATGTTCAGCTCACTTATATTCAGACTTCCTGTGGGGAGATGAGTGTATAAAAGAATGAATGTCACATTTCACTGGCAGTACCTTCATCATGCATCAACCCACCATTAATTTAGATGGTCTCAGATATTCTTCAATCTAATTTAAAACTAGAGACTTAGCTTTTGCAGTTGTTGCTCTCACCATGTAGAATAAACTCATTTACCTGTGTGATTTGCAAACAGTCCGTCAGCTTTTAAATCCATGCTTAAAACACACTTGTTTGCCTTGGCCTGTGGCTGAGTACAGGCACCCTGTTGGAGTGTTATGTTACATATTTGTGTGCTGTCTCTGTGTTTTCATGTTTTTATATATATATATATTTTACTGGTTGTGTAAAGCACTTTGGAGGCATTAGCTGTATAAAGGTGCTATATAAATGAAATTGACCCTGGCACCCCACAGCTTATGCTCATCACAGCAGCGGACATCATATTAAATGGACAAAGCTGCATGTGAATAAAACTGAACATTGTGTCAGTGGGAAATTCGGTTGTACTCGTGAGAGTATCGTATTTCAAAGCCTTCTCACATCACAGCTTTATTAATATATTTTCAAATGTACTGCAACCTAAATGTCCTACTAATATATTCTTAATCAACAGACTTAAAAATCAATGTTATAAAAGGTCAAAAGTAATCGCTCTAGTGCCGAATGTGTTTAAAGAAAGTATGGCCTCCATCTTTGTGTAGGAAAACATCGTTCCTGTGTTACGTGGTGGATTACTCACAGGTGTCCCCTTAGAAATAATTGTGTGTCTGGAGAGTTTAGTTGTCTTGGATGCAGTTTCATTTCAGTCCATCAGAGAGGCAGAGAGGACAACACCCCACAGCACGGCGACGACCTCGCTCTAAACTCAGGTAAAAACTGATCTGTTTGCAGTGTTGCATGTTTGCTCTGTAAGTGTGTAGTTTAATAGTATAGTAGGGAATAAGGGAGTGCTTTTGTATTAGAGCAGGTGAGATTTGTTAAACTAGGAAAGTTCAACCTTGTGAAAAACAAAAACCTTTTTTTCAGAAAGCACTGTATGTTTCTTTATAGTGAAGCCGGCATTTGGTGACTTTAAACATGAGGGAAGAACTCAAGAGTCATTTTTGAATAGATGTGCTTTTTTTGTTGCCCTTTTTCAGTGAATGATTCTCATGGCGGGCCTGGCAGCTCTGTGTCTGCTGCTGATACTCCCTCTGAGCAGCTCTCAGAGCACTCTGCTGTCTACACAGGAGATCAGCGCCCATCACGCCCCAGCAGCTCCTCCTCCTCAACATATACAAGACCTTCTCAAGAAAGAGGAAACCACACATTTAAACACAAAGCAGACCTGTGAGTGTTGTTTAATGAACTGATTTTAATGTTCAGTAAAGCTGCGAACGTTTGTCCTACATGCTATTCATATCAGACAGGAAAACATGTGTAACACGTTTGCTCAAAATAAATTTAGACTTCCATTTGTCCTCTTTTTCAACTCTCTCTCTCTGATATGGTTCCTATTTGTGTTGGACCTGTACAGATGCTCACATAGACAAAGATAACGCCAAAATAGGTCTGTTCATTGCTGCATCCGCTGGGACTTTTACTCTGATGGCTGCAGTGTACTGCATCTACAGCAAGTTCTACACCAAACACCAGTACCTGCATACTCAGCTTAATGATGCCTCAGGTAGGGCTTAAATGTTACTTACTTACAGCCTTCTTAAAGACTGCACAATCAAAGCTTTGAGAAACTAAAAGTGCTCATCTAAATGCTACTGCTTCTGCAGAAAATCATGTAGTGCAGAATTTTTGTTAAAAACATGATTTTGTAATGAAATCCGATTGTTAAGCTAAAGATTGATCATTCAGAAAAGCATTAGGTGACTAAATATATTTCATTCTTTGCTATTAAGCACGACTTTTGAAGCTGAACTTTCTGACATGTCTCTGCAGATGTAAACTCAGACTGCATGGACCCTGCTCCTGTGTTTTCCCATGCCTCCACTGCCTCCAGTTCAATGGATGTAAAAAAAGCTTGTTATGGCTCACTCTCAGACACTCCATCTATCATTTCTGTTCCCCCAAGTCTGTCTCCTCTTCCTTCTGCCATGCCCTTCCCTCCCCTTTTCCTCTCCTCTCCCTCCCTGAGAACCATATCGGCTCAGGATCTGGAGAAGAGCTGCATATATTAGATGTTTCATTAGCGACTTATGGCTTCTAAAAAATTAAGTAGCTGTTTGATGTAACACGTTTTTTTCCAGTGCTCTTGTACTCATGTTGAATTACTTTTAAAACTTTTCTACATTTCTGCTGCATTCTCATCTTCCTCTGCAGCTGTCAAATCTGTCATTTACTGCTGTTGGCTCCTCTGCCTGAACCACCGCATCTGCTCTAAACACCTACTGACACATCACAACCACAGATACAAACAGAAGTCATTTGGTTGAAATGTCTGTCGGGTGTCAGAATAAACCAGAACTTTTAATACCATCAACACTTTCAGAGCAAATAAAAAATAATGTGCTAAAAGAAGGGTCTGTGGTAACACGTGTACAGGATGAGAGAATCTTTTTGCGTCGCCGTTTTCACAGAAGAGCGGGTCGAATATTTTTTATATTTCCAAAGTCAAGCCTCACATGTAAAGTTTCTTTTTTATCAGGAAAAAACTGTTTTAACTCTTCATTTAATTCTGTCAGCAAAAGGAGATTGAAGCACATGTTCATTTTCTACATAACAAATGTTTGTTATACATAACAAACTCCTGCAAAGAGCAGATGTGGGCTATTCAAGAGCTTCTGATTCCGACCTTGCAACGTAAGATTTATCAGGTCCTATACTGAAAAATAAGTTACTGAGTAATTGCATTTGAAATCATACCTCATCTGCATATTTAAGGAGGATCAGAAAACATACAAAGAATTTACACCCCTTAATGTCTGTTGTTGCAAATTTGAGACAGACCACTTTGGCCTTACTTATTATTACCATTCATCAACTAATTTATTGTTACTGATTTAATAGACATTTAATTTATAATAGGGTATTTTATTCCAGTAATTTATCTTTTTACAGTATTTATGTAAATAAATGAAGTCACTGAATGATTCCAGTATACTGAAAGGTAAAAAAAACATTTAGTGCTGTATGCAAGGTAAATATATTTGATTAAGTATAGTTGAGTATAGTTTTATCATTTTAAACTGTTTAGCCTGTAACAAGCAAGGGAGACTTCAGTATCTGAGACATTTAGGTAAAAAGAGCCGTGCTGGAGCTTTATGTGTCTTTAGGTCAGTTATTTAAATATCTTATTAAAAAAAACTCTTAAAGGCTTTCAATGATATATGACAAATCTTTAAATTTGGGAATTTGTTGGAGCTTTCCATCTGTAGAGGTCATTTGCCCAGTATACCAAACAAATCCCTTTATCAACTCACAACAAAGTAGAGCCACAAAATCTACAAACTGGACCTCCCACTTCATAAAGTCTACTTTCTTAATTTTCTCCCTCTAAACCTATTTCAGTAACAGACTGCTGTGTCTTAAAAGCTCCTTTTGAAGGAATCCTGAGACACTAAAACGCTAGTCTGCTTTCACCTCCGCGTCCGGTGGGCGGTCTGCCCATGTTGCCTCACAAATTCCTAGGAACTCTTTTAATATACTTCGACTGAAGAGTGTTTACTCTAACTCTCTCCATTCAAGGCTTGTGTGCTCCAAAAATAGCGTTTACTTGAATAGTCGATGCCTAAAACACCGGTCTGCGTGGAAGGAAGTGACATGTTACCTTCCACTCACTACACACACTTGGAGAGATTAGTGCGCAGGCAGCAGTAATCTGTTTTCAGGACCATGGCCAGAGACACCGTTTGACCATGAATCTTGTCGAAAGTTGCCCGCCCGAGCCTCTGAACACGCACGGACACCAAAGACTGTAAAATAAGTTCATTTGGACCATATGGATTCTGATTTACTGGGACTAAAAATGTTCCTGCGGTTTTTTATAGGAAGTTGAAGTAGAAAAATATAATCTCAGGACACCCCTCTCAGGACAGCAGGTGGGTTAAGGACGCTGATGACCAAGTGAAATCAGTTTTTATGTGAGAGAGAAGGACGAAGCAGAGGAGAAGGCTGTGCGCACAAACACAGCTCATTGTTCCGGTCCTGGAGACGTGAGGATGGAGATCCGGCCGGACAGGTTTAAGGCTGTAGCAGCCAAAACTCTCGGGAAAATATACGGGTACGTAAATGTTCTGTTATCCAGATAACTGCTATGCTTTTTATGCTTATTTTTTTATGTTTATTAAGTTTATTTTTGGCGGATATTTATACATCTGAAAAACAAACTGCTGGATGATGAAATGGACTCGTTGTGAGAGGATAAGAGGAGAAGATCAAGGTGTCCAAGCGCCTCGATAATCTCACACATCTGTTTCTATCACATAAGAAAGACAAACTATGAGTTACTTTAAGGGGTATTAGAGGCATTTAACAGCATGCCAGGTTTCTAAATCTTTAAAAACCTGAAAATATTCTCCATATTCCCCTTTTGGGCTGAGTGAAATGATCCTCAGTTACTTCCTGAAAACAAAGAATTTAGTTTAATTTTAGATCTTTCAGTGTCAGATGAAACGTGGGATCAATACCTGGATCAGTTTCTTCTTTCTGATGTGCTTTGACATGATCAGATAACAGAAGCCTTGTCACAGCTAGTTTCATAATATAAAGTGTAACTTACTGCCTCAGTACTGTATGAAAGATGTTTATTCACTTTCAAACAAATGTTTAGTGTGAAAAAGCCTGCTTCACCTGTCATTTCTGAACATTAACCTTGAAAAGACAGAAACTGGCACCAGAGGGGGACATATAAAACATCTTGTACGTTTCTGTATTTTATTAGTTAAAATAAACTAATGTAATCTGATTAATCCTGAATGAAACAGTGAACACATTAAGCCTCCTTTGAAAACGTGTCTCATATTGCAGACTTTTTGGAAGACTTTTCCACAGTATTCCTGTTTGCATTGACTTATAAAATGTGCAGCACACTACAGAAATTGTAGGAGGTTAAAGCAGGAGAATGTCCAGTGATCTGAAAGCAGAGAGGTATTGATGGACTCCCCTTTCTCTCTCGGGATTTGATGCTGCGTCTAAACACTTAAATCCTCTCCAGAAATAGCCTCTCCTCTTCCAAGCTGTCGGCCCGAGTAAATCCCTGCAGGCCGTACACCTGGGCCACCTCTCCTTCTCCACCTAAGCAGCACTCTAACTCGTCATCGTGTCCCTCCCCACCACTACCACCCCCGCCACGGGCATCTAACAACCAGGATTAGGCCATTCGACCTACGGCAGAGAGCCAGCAGCGGGCTGTAAGCTGTCATTTCCGTTGAGCGCACGTGCATGTGCTTTTCTTGCTGCTGTGCGTAAAGCGCACCGGTCCGCTCACCGGTTCTGTGATCTGCACGCAACGCTCCAAGTGGGCTCAAACAAAGCCAGAGCCGATCACAGAAACTTGAAATGTCTCCGTTTTCTGGAAAACACGTGTAAAACTGCGTGATTTCAGTTATAGCTATCAAACAGGCTCCATTTAATAAGTCATTAAATGTAAAATAGTTTGCACATCATTGCAGGCATCGATAACGTTTTACCTGAAGGAGCAGTTCTCATGTCATTTGTAAT
The DNA here is from genome assembly GCA_037177335.1 of Kiunga ballochi. Classification (NCBI taxonomy): domain Eukaryota; kingdom Metazoa; phylum Chordata; class Actinopteri; order Atheriniformes; family Pseudomugilidae; genus Kiunga; species Kiunga ballochi. The sequence continues at coordinate 12,396,397 of JBAMIG010000023.1, read as the reverse complement.
CAAATCTACACTGATTATGTAAACAAATTATTATAAGAGAATAACCTTTTGATTCAAACACATTTTCCATTCATTTAGCACATTTTATGCTTTCATTTAATGGTAGATTTAGGACAGCTGGACTCAGACCAGAATCTCTTTCTTCCTCATGTCCTTTCATCCTTTAAAATAATCTGCAGCAGTTATTTGACTCTCTCTTATCCAATCAATGATTCCAAGCTGCTAAACCAACTGAACCACTCAGCTGAACTACTCTGACATTTGTCCTTGACGTATTATTCAAGAGATTTCTGGTTTATGGGGAGAAAAACAGTTGGATCTCCCGAACACAACAATGTTTGTCCAATCATCAAGAATCCTTCTCCAAAAAAAATGCTTGTTTCCAGATGAGCTACAGTTTTCTACAGAACTGCTTTGCTTAGACCAGTACCGCAGGGTGTGGCAAGTGAGAGAAGGTCAGGTAGCTTTTAGGGATTACAACGGATTTCCCTCTACCCAGGGTTAGTCATTAAAAGTCACTGCAACAGATCTGGTGTGTGCTTACAGATATTTAGCATAATATTCCACACAGACTTGATCTGGACACTTGGTAGGATACTGGTGTTAATAAACAAATAAATGCTGTGAATTGTATGTGAGACCGTGCAGGAGTCGAGGGAGCCAGCGGTATGAAACGACAAAGTAAAGATGAAGTGGAGACAGGAAAGATGAAGAGATGCCCGCCCAGACAAAAATAGTCCAAGGGAGCCAGAGATGGTCTATTAATAATTTAACAGAGAAAATCATTAATACTTCATTACTGTTGAAGATGGTTTGAAACCAATATAAGCACGCTTGGTGTTACTGGAAGAGAAATTGTGTAGCTATTATTTCCCAGTCTGCTTACTGCTGGAAGTTTAATAAGAATGCTCCAGTTTGTTTGAAAAGCCGTGGTTCAGATATATAAATACACAATACACATAACAAAGTCTAATGAAACCTAATTTCACACCTTCTCTCTTTTTTAAGTCAACACAAACATTAATCCAGTGTAAAAAACCAGGAGAGGATTTGTTTTGCCTCATGTCTCCTTTACTTCTATCATTTCTGGTATTAAATCACATGTCTATCTTTAAAAATGTCTTACAATAAATGAAATTAGTTTCTGGAATCTGTTATAAAATCTGTTTATCCCAAAGTTTGAAGCAATCAAGAACCAATTAAACGTCCTTAAAATGTTAAATTAAGATCAAGCTTGTTACAAACAAGCAAATAAATATTGTGTAAGGGCTTTAAAATGTATATCTATGTGGAACATTTAATCTGCACAGGTTTGCATTTATCTGTCAAATCTGTCACTGGTGATATAGAAAAAGATGCAGAAAGGTGCTCTGGTTACATTAAACAACATCTATGTGTTTTTACTTCTTTGTCTTTAATCACTAAAATGCTGTGTGTTTTTCCACTCATAAGCTGCATTTTGACTTATTTCTGTTCATCTGATGTGTTGTGTGACTCTGCAACATGCAGTATCTTTAGATGACATTTACCAGATAGAAACTCCTGTGATGTCGTTACAATTTAGCTAAAACTCAAAGTAGCACAGAACTGACTCAGTTCTCCACCAGCTTGGTTTGTAGCTTTCCAATCTGATCTGAGAACACATCGCACACATCATGATTTATATATGACTGCTGTACTCAGATACATATTTGATGCTTGTTAGACAGAAGGCTGACAGAGGTCACGGTTTCTCAGGGTTTCTCACCATGCAGCAAAAACAAACTCCTGCATTGCTACAGTCTTTTACTCATAGTCTTATTTATTGTTGGTAAAATCTGTCGGGAGACGAAAGTTTGACAAAAAGTCCACAACAAGACAGGATATGTGAAAGTCTTTTTAAGGAAGCCCCAGCAGAGGGTGACTAACAGATTCCTGGTACTGCTGGTCTTACCAGTCAAATTCATAATAAAATAATGTCTGAACGTCTAGATCGGAGCATCTTTATCAAGCCGAGCTGTCGGCTGACAAGCCCTTTCTAACAGGATCTTGTTTCACTGCAACAGCAAAAATTCAGAAAGCTCAGGCTCACCGGCCGATTCCTCAGAAAAACAGATACTGCAAGTTAAAGATGAAACGGAAGATGAGCTGTTGAAGCTATTTTCTAATTAGCAGAAAGAACATCAGCATACAAATGAGAAGACGTATGAAGTGTCCTTCTGTTGTTTATGTTGATAAGGTTAAGGTAAAAGTGGATTTTCCCTGCATGGTAGATCCCAAAGGAGCATGTATCAGATTCTTCTTGCTCTACTATATAATACGCAATAATAACAATACCTGTGTGTAAACAAGTAATCTTAGCTGTAGAAGCTTCTAACCAGAGTTAACTATGGCCTTTTCTTCAGATAGTTGTGATGCATATCATGAGAAACTGCCCTGCAGGGAGGAAAGGTGAACCCAGCAGGGAGGGAACATCTTTTTAAAAAGCTGTTAAAATAATACAGGAGAAAAGAAAACAATACAGTTTTTTTTTGCCAGATTTTAGTATTAGAACAATGCATACTTACATAAATATATAACATATTAATTACATTGTGCTGTTGTTTATTTTAAAAGAACTAAGTCAGTTAGGTGTAACATGTTGCCCTTATCATTAGTAATGACCTTAAAATAACAAATACTGCTGCTCATCAAGGATATGCTATTAAGCTATTTCCAAATCATTTAAAGTTTATTATTTGACAAGGAGAAAGATTATTAATAGAAACGTATAACAATCTTCTCAGGGGTGGATGTGATGCTTAGTTCAAGTTCAAGTTGAGCTGTATAACAATATATAACTTTAACATTTAACATGCTATTTAAACCTTAAGATTCTGATATTTTGCTCTTGGTGTTGATCATTTTATATAACACTGAACAAACCTGACTAGTTTCAAAGATTTCCAGGAGAAAATCCCTTTTTAAACAGGTCAGAACAAAAATAATTCACTTTGAAAAGTCAGATCTGAACAAATAATAATATATCTGGAATAATGCCTGTTAGACACATATAACCAGAGTCAAAATGTCTGCACATAAAGCACAGCAAAATGTCTGGTAAAAGTCAAATGCAGCGTGTCAACATACTAAAAGTCAAGTACACAGGTGTAGGAGGAAAGGATTGTTTTAAAGCAACAACATCTGCACACCTGAAATGCAAATACCTCATGGTAAAAACAGAACTGTAATCCCAAAAAATCTTTAAAATCTGCAGCAGAATGACTAAAAATGAAATATTCAAGGCTTCGCAGGGGCCCAGTCAGACTTTAGCCCGAGCAACTGCATAAAAAGTTCCTCTAAAACAAAGCAAATACCGGATACTGTCAGACAGAAAACAATAACTACTATTTGCTGCTTTTAAAGGTGTCTATTATAGACTAAGTTATAAGTTTTGTTTATCCCTACAGAGTATTTCTATTTGACTCGGATTCTGCATCTTAATTTTAATAAACAAATAATAACAGAGTTGTTATTATTCTCATCATGAATTGTCTTAACTATCTGGCATAGAGGATGTACTTTACTGACATTTTTGCATGGTAAATGGGGAATGTATGACTGGAAAAGGGACTAAATACCTTTGTCTCTGCCTCGCAGAGCCATTGAGAAGAAGCAAGAAAATGGTGAAACCATTGAGCTGTCGGCGGAAGGCCGGCCAGAGCTGGTGCAGGAAAAAGAGATGCCGGTAGTGGACTGCACCTGCTTCGGCCTGCCCAGGCGTTATATCATTGCCATCCTCTCTGGTATTGGTTTCTGCATCTCATTTGGTATCAGATGTAACTTGGGTGTGGCCATTGTCAGCATGGTCAACAGCCACACAATCCTCAGAGACAACAAGGAGATCATAGAGGTGAGTGATCTCTTTTAACTGGTGATACAGTCCCATTTAGAGTTCCAGTAAGCTGTCCTAGTGCTGCGGTGGGCCTGAAAGTTGCAGAACTGAGTGCAGTGATTTAAGAATTACCAATCAAAAGTTTGGATACTCTCCTAATAAATCCAATGGGAAATTGTGTCCAAAGTTTTTACTGGTACAGTAAGTAAAGCCCTACCTGCCATGTCTGTGATAAAGCTAAAAAACCAAATAAGGTCATTAAAATTAGCACAAGAGTAATAATTAACATGAGCAGAAAATGTGTAGTATTTTAATTGTACAGCAGATGTCAGTGTTGAGTTTCATTCCTTCAGCATGTCTGCTTCTAAACACAGTAATGCCCAGCTGTTGTGCAATGCAGTACTTGTTCCAAAAGGTGTATATTCATCATGTAAAGGTATTTTCCCACAGAAAGCACAATTCGACTGGGATCCAGAAACAGTGGGAATGATCCATGGTTCCTTCTTCTGGGGATACATAGTTACTCAAATCCCTGGAGGGTTCATCTGCCAAAAATTTGCAGCAAACAGGTTTTTTTTTATCTTCTAAATCTATCATTTTAGCAATAGATGAATTCTATCATATTGCAAATCTCATCTTCCTGCTTTTGTGTGTGTTTCTCCAGAGTATTTGGCTTTGCTATTGTGGCCACATCTTGCCTAAATATGCTCATCCCTTCAGCAGCACGGCTACACTTTGGTTGTGTTATCATTGTGAGGATATGTCAAGGACTGGTGGAGGTGATTTGCAGTCTTATATTTACAGGAATCGGGCAGTTATCAGAAACGTCATTTATAGCTATATTTTAGCCCTTTTTTGTGTGTGTTTACCTTGGTTTCAACTGACTCGTCTTGCAGGGAGTTTCATATCCAGCCTGTCATGGTATTTGGGCAAAATGGGCTCCGCCACTTGAAAGAAGCCGCTTGGCCACAACAGCCTTTTGTGGTGAGTGCAAAGTCACTGCATCCATTACTCACTGTCCTAAATAGTGGAAGTTCATTAAACTACTGTAAATATGGCATATTTGCCCGAATAACCCCTCCCCCGCCACCTTATTTTTCCTCATTTCAGGTTCTTATGCAGGTGCTGTTATTGCCATGCCTTTAGCTGGAATACTAGTCCAGTACTCCGGATGGTCATCTGTCTTCTATGTCTATGGTTAGAAACATTTTTCTTAGAAGCACACTGAAACCCAGATGATATTTTAAAACATAAAAACAAGATTTAGCACCTTATCGTACTGCACTACAGAGCAGTGCTACAACTGTAAGCGACATCTTATTGGCCAACATCACAATGATGATACTGGTGCAAAAAATAACCATTACAGTGGCAAAAATGAAGTAGACATCCTGAAACTGCAAGGAGAGGAAGGAAACAGCAAAAAACCAACACTATAAATAAAAGACATGAATCAACTTCTTTTCACAAACTGGAAAGCTTGCAAACATTTTAGAAAATTTCTGAATAAATACAGCCTAGATCATAACATTTCGTATACGTTTGAGAAGTAGATGTTAAATAAATTAGATATAAAGAAACACAACTCAAATACTTTTAAAAAAAGTCTGATAAATAACATGTGCTTTATTCACATAAACTGGGAAATTTGACCTATCTCACAGGAGTGCCCAGCTCTGGTCCCAGAGGACTAAAATCTTGCAAGTTTTCCATGTATCTCTGTTTCAACCAACTCAAGTTAATTATTTTTTCTCCTAAACTTCATTGGCTTTTGTAACCATTTAATGGAAGCCAGGTGTGTTGAAACAGGAATACATAAAAGTAAAAAAATCTTTAGCACAGCAGCACTTTCATTCCTGTAGCACAAACACAATAAATATTAAAAATTTTTCCTCCACTCGTTTTTCAAAGGTCTTTTAGTAAATGTTCATTTGCGTTTCTTTTGGCCATGTCAAATAATTTTTCCTTGGGGTTTTTTTTCTAAACTGAAGCCTCACCATACATGCCTAAAGAGCAAGCTTGAGTAAGTAATTTTCTGCATTAAGTTTTGTTGTGTGAATCCTAGTAACTACAGCTACAACAATGTGTAAAGTTCATTAAATTAAAAACAGGCAACATAGCTTACGTTCATAGTGAATATGTGACTGTGTGGACTGTATGGTATCTTTACTGTAGCTTTAATTACTTCTTGATTAAAAAAGATCACACATTTCGTAGGCTATTCAAATATAAATTTCTAGCAAATATCTAGACGCAAAGAAAAAGCTTTATTTTGAAGGTTATTATCGAAAGTACTGGCTATTTTTAATATAAACTTTTTAGATTGTTGTAGCTGTAGTTACGGGCTGTGGCCACAAGAGGGCAACGATGATTCCTCGTTGTTGGGAAATTGAATGAAAACTATTGAGTTCAGAGGGAACATTGGTTTTACTGATTAGTGACCATTTTTATGCTTTAAGACTCCAAATTCTCAATAACTATGGTCCTGAATGAGTTATTATTAGTTATGCAATAGTTAGACCGATGTTCTTCCTGAACCGTTTAGTAATAAAACTTCCTCAATTGTTTTATTACAAATTTCAAACCACATGAGTTTAACATTGCCCTCTTGTGGCGACAGCTTGTAACTACAGCTACAACAATATGTAAAGCAGCCTAAATTTTGTCTCCACTCGTTTGTCCCCTCTATTCCTCGGTAACCTGTGCAACTCCTTGAAACAGATGTTGTTTCAGAAATGATTGTCTGCGTAAACTTTCTGTATATTTCTATTTCCAAGTTAAAAGGTTCTTTATAAATGTTTATTTGCCTATGTTTTGGACATTTTTCTAAACTAGAAGATAACTATCTCAAGTCACGCTGATCTTTGTGTGCGTCAACGTCATGAAAACATTAGAAGAAGAAATCAAAGGATCTCATTGGTTGAGAGACCAACCGCAGTAATCGTTGCTTACATCAAGCTTCATTATGGAAGTCCGTCAAGATAATTTAAACATTTTTAATCACAAAATTTAATGAACAATGAACTTATCGTGGGGGAATTCACGTGCGAAGTATCAGGAACAAACGCCGCACTCAATGGCTGGAGTCAAAATCTTCTTGTTCAAACTCATTAGTATTGATATAATTTTCAAAACACGAGGGTTTATCATTGCCCTCTTGTGGGCACAGCCCGTAACTACAGCTACAACAATATGTAAAGTTCATTACGTTGAAAACGGGCAGCGGAGCATAAGTTTATTGTGTATATGTGACTGTGTGGACTGTATGATATTTTTACTGTAATTATTTCTTGATTAAATATGATAGCTCATTTTCGTTAAACTTTTCAAACATAAATTATTCGGAAACAACAAAAGATGCAAAGAATAAACTTTACATATTGTTGTAGCTCTGGTTAGGGGCTGTGGCCACAAGAGGGCAATGTCAAACAGTCATGGTTTGAAAATTATATTAAAACAATCCAGTTCAGATCGAACATCGGTGTTTTACTGGCTAGCGGCCAGTTTATACAAAAAAATCCAAGTAACCTATTCAGGAACATAGTTCATTACATTTTGTTATTTAAAACGTCTAATTCGCCTTAATAAACTCTAATATTGAAGCCCGATGTAAACAATAATAACATGCGGTTGGTTTCTCGACCAATGAGATGCTCTGATTCCTTCTTTTTATATTTTAATGACATTGACACACAAAGATCAGCGTGACTTGTGATAGATATCTTCCAGTTTAGAAAAACACTGGAGGAATAATAATCTTGCATGGCCAAAATATAAGCAAATAAATATTAACAAACAAACTTGAACGTGGAAATGGAAATGTACACAAGCTTTGCACGAAAAACCGTTTCAGAAACAGAAACTGTTTCAAGGAGTGGCACAAGTTAAAGTCGAGGAAGTGAAGGGACAAACAAGTAGAGAAAAAACAGCAATTTACTTATTGGCGTAGCTGTAGTTACAGGCTGTGGCCACAAGAGGGCAAAAAAAAGAAAAAAGTATGTTTCTTAATATCTTATGTATTTAACATCTCAGACTTATACAAAATGTTATGATCTAGGCCGTATATATGCAGAGATTTGCTAAAATGTTTGCAAGCTTTCCAGTCTGTGAAAAGAAGTTGATTTCTATCTTTTATTTATAGTGCTGTTTTTTGCAGTTTCCTTCCTCTCCCTGAGTTTCAGGATGTGTCTGTTTTATTTTTGCCACTGTAATGGCTATTATCTTATTGTTTATATTTATTGCCATCTTCTACAGGAAGCTTTGGAGTTATGTGGTACTGCTTTTGGATCTTGGTGTCGTATGAGAGTCCAGCAGCCCACCCCACCATCACTGAGGAGGAAAGGACATACATTGAGGAGAGCATTGGCAGCTCATGCCAGCAGGCAGTTACGGTTAGTACAGGTAGCAAATGACTCGCATATAATCTAGTTCTGAATCATGTCACACAGAACAGAATTATGTAGGCCTGCAGTTCCCAGAAAGGACATGTTATAAGTGTGGAGGATCACTGTTCTTTAAACTTTATATTTCTATTTATAAGGGTGTAGAGGGGATTCACAAACATAGTCAGATATAAACTCCAAACCAGTAGTCACTGGGATCCCTGGTTTCTGATGGACGCTAGTTACGGTATGATTAGCTTATGTATTTGAGGAAATAACTACAAAGAGTTTGACATTCAAAACAAAATTACCAACATTTGTGACACATTTGTGTATTGCAGAAGTTCAACACACCCTGGAGGGCCTTCTTCACCTCCATGCCAGTCTATGCCATCATAGTGGCTAATTTCTGCAGAAGCTGGACATTCTACTTGCTCCTCATCAGTCAGCCTGCATACTTTGAGGAGGTGTTTGGATTCGAAATTAGCAAGGTAATGAAAACCAAAGTTAGGTGAAGTTTACAGCACAAGGAAAAAAATTCCACACTTGTAATCACAAGCATTACTGTTATCAGTTGTTAGCATTGTCGCTGATGATGCTGGATTTTCCCAGAAGGCCTTACAGAAAATATTTTTAATCCTTTTTCTCCCTTTCATATGTCTAGGTCGGCATAGTCTCTGCACTTCCGCATCTGGTTATGACTATCATTGTGCCCATTGGGGGCCAAATTGCTGACTATTTACGCACCAATCACATCATGACCACCACTAATGTCAGGAAACTTATGAACTGTGGAGGTAATTTATGAGTGAGAAAAAGTATACATTCATATATGTTTGCAAGCTGCTTTTTAAGAAATAAGGCGTGGTTACCATATGTTAAAGATAATTTTAAAGGTGCATTTTATACATATGAGTATTAATTTGTTAATGCTAATTAATGTGTATAGATGTAGGTTTTTATAGGCTATAACCAGTACAGCTGAGGTTAATTTAAATACAGTTTAAGGATTTTTTTAAAGATTGCACTCTTCTCACTGCTTAGTCATGCAAGCCTAATAACAGCAGTAGCTGCATGTGATCTGTAGTGTGAAAATGTTCTTACAAGTCAAATGATGACACAGTGCAAAGCAGAAGCTCTGCATCTAATAGCTACAGTTTAACTACAGAAACAAGCTGATGCGAAAAGGAAATGGCGAGGCAGTATACAGTATTCACATCATATCATATATCAACTCATAAACATGTCTTCATCCGTAATCCATGAAAACACAATAGGGAGAAAATACATTTAAATTGAACACATCAAACCCATTTGTATGTTTGTGCACTCTCATCCATTCCAGGGTTTGGGATGGAGGCTACCCTGTTGCTGGTGGTCGGCTTCTCTCATACAAAAGGTGTTGCAATCACATTTCTGGTCCTGGCTGTGGGTTTCTCTGGTTTTGCCATCTCAGGTGAGATACATTGTTTTTGAAAAATAAATCAATTATTAGATCTGGGATATTTAGAGAAAATTTTTATTTGAGCTTTTTGAAGCTAATCTTGTTTATCTGACCTCATTAGGTTTCAATGTCAACCATCTGGACATTGCACCTCGATATGCTAGTATACTAATGGGTATCTCCAATGGGGTGGGCACCCTGTCTGGCATGGTGTGCCCACTCATAGTTGGTGCCATGACAAAACATAAGGTGAGAGCAGATTCTGAATATCTATTGTCTCTAATTCTTACAATTGTCTCTTTATAAACATCCACATTGAATGTGACATTGAGTAGTGAAAAATTTCCTTCAGTGTGAAAAAAGCATTTTTGCTGATAAGATATCATCTGAAAATACATTTTATCTTTCTGACCCTGTTTGATCTAGAAATGCTGTCAGTTTACAAAGATTTAAGACCACAAAGGAACTGTCACATCCCATGAGAGCTTATTTTACTTTTCTATAAGGTGCAAGTTAACATTAATGATATCATCATAGAAGTTTGACTAGAAGTTTTAATTATAAAACACTCTCTGTACAAGTCTGAGAATATATTATGACTACAGAATGTGTTGCTATTGGAGGCATGTTTTCATGCTTGTTTGTGTTTGTCATCTCTTTTTCATAGACACGAGAAGAGTGGCAGGGTGTGTTCCTCATTGCTTCCCTTGTTCACTATGGAGGTGTTATTTTCTATGGTGTGTATATTTTCTTTTTTTTTTGTACCTAACCACACCATGTTGCATTTTGTTATTCAGTCTGTTATTCAGAGAGCTGCATGGTGCATTATGGAATCACATGACTGATCATCTGTCTGTGTGTTTGCGCTGCAGGTATCTTTGCCTCTGGAGAGAAACAACCCTGGGCTGAGCCGGAAGACCTGAGTGATGAGAAATGTGGTATCCTGGATGAGGACGAGCTTGCAAATGAGACAGAGGAGCTGTACCGCACAAGTGGTGGAGGGGGTTACGGAGCCATGAACCAGGCATCAGATCCCAATGGAGGAGGTGGAGGAGGAGGAGAAGGAGGAGGCTGGGTCTCAGACTGGGACAAAACTGAGGAGTATGTCCAACCAGCTGGAACCAACAATTACCTTTATGGAGGGGAGGGTGAACGAGAGTTAACATAGAACCTGCAGGTCCTCTGCACAGCCTTATAGTGAGGCATAAACAGTCTACCAGCTTGGTGGCACTTTGAAAGCATGGATTGAATCAGGAGGAGGAGATGGGACAATTCTCAGCAGGTCTGACTGCATTACCACAACTGAACTGATTTCAAAGAGACTGCAAGTGGAACTGAAGACATTAGTAAATGTAAAATGTATGTGTGTGATTGCAGTTGTGTACATTGAGTGTTGTAGGAATAGCCAGCTCTTCTGTCATTTTTGTTGGAGAAGGACTGTGCTTTAGCCCTGATGTGGCTTTTTTTGATGTTTAATATTTGTAGAAATTTCTATATTAACTTACAAGACTTGGTATTAATTTGTTTGCCTCTCATTAACTTCTTATTACACTCACATGTTAGGTGAAATGCTAGTTGGTTTTGAGGCGTGGGGTTTCTGCAACCTGCAGGAAAGTAAGGACCTCCGCTGAAGTTAAGACAGAAACTTTCTCCTAAACAGTGTTCATTTTTGTCCTTAATCTGCACTCATATAAGAAAAATCATTGTGCCAATACAACAAAATATTTGTTCTGTAGTATTGGTTTACTTGTTCACCGTGGAAGTAATGAACACCTGCAAATAGGACTGTATGCAACTCTCTGTGAGGTAGATGGATTCCTGTTTAGAAGAAAATAAAAACTAAGCACTTGACCTTTAGCCTGTCTGCCTGCTGACATAGTGAGGATTAAAAACGCCTCATATAGAGGTCATTATGCAGCAAACTGTTAGCATTGTTATCATGTAAGTTTAGTGACACTTTTTGCCCATCAAGCCTCTTTAAGACATTTTTCTTTAAAATCTTACATCTGACTTGTGTTCCACTCGCTTTAGGAGCAGCATATGTTACTTTATTGTTATTGTTTTACAGTTGTTCATCTGGATTGTCACCACTATGACTTCTGCAGAAGTAAAGCACCAGAAGCATGAAAAAAAGTTGTGGTAAAGCACTCTTCTAAAGGTGAACTTTTATAACCGCTTGCTGTAATTTATAATAAACAAGCCAGGAGCAATTACAAATAGAAAGCTATAATAAAACGATGACATGTCCGTGTACACGAGCAGTCAGGTTTGCTAGCAGGTGTTAAAATGATTATTGCTCCCTGTTTTAGGTCATGAGATGGTAATGTTTCACTGAATAATACAATAAATGTTTTGAATTTTTACTCCTTTTGTCATTTTTAATTGATTAACTGTTGACTGTTTTAAATGTACACTAAAACTATATAAAAATCAAGTATACGTGGAATATAATAAAACCTAGGGGTGTGAGTTTGTGTGCTTTATTTGGTCAGAAATGTTTAAATGCCTGAATTTAAATGATCTTTCTAATTATTACATCCAGAGCATCTGTTTCCTTTCCCCTTGTTTTAGGTTCTTGCACTCATAAAGTAAGCCTTCAAATCCTCTGATAGTGTTTTGTGTAACTCCTAATGTATCTCTCCAGGTAGCATATTGATCACTGACCTAAGGACAATGGTATTAGAATATAAAACTGATAACAGGAAAACAATGAGCTCTCTAGTTTTCCTAAGCAGCACTCAGAGATTCACAATGCTTTTTATCAATGGGATTTTCTTGTGTCTATCTGCAAAAAAATATGTGCAATATGTTGCAAGATGGAGGGAGAGTCAAACTAACAAACAACTGATTTTACAGGCCAACTATAGTGTCTGATAATAGTAAACACTCATCAATGCCAATTAAACAGAAGGAAAGATTGACTTCCAAAAGTTTTGTTTAATTTGAAATAGGCTACCACCTTTTATGTGGCTCTCTGCTTCATTTATTCTGTTTTGTTTGTGTTTCACCCACTCAAGATAGAGACATAAATGATCCTGTTATCATGAGAAAACTCTCTAAGTGATCTCCAAATGACAAAGATTATTAAAAACAATAATCAAGCATCACTATAGTGAATTTTATAGTAAAGAAATCAACAGAAAGTAATATAATAAAACTTTCTACTCTGTAAAGAAAAAGAGACGTGTAAATCTGCAGGGAGTGGTTGGCTGGTGTTTATAATCGTTTTTGTGATATGTGGGCAGATAGTGGCCTTCGATGGTTTCCTGTCACCTCTTGACCCTGTCAAATTAAAAGGCAACACGTATCTAAAGCAGGGATGGACAATGGCAATCCTCGAGGGTGAAGCTGACTCTTTGCCCCACTAATTCATTCATTTCTCACGTATGAATATGTTACAGTAGCAGTAAGAAGCCGTTATCAGCAGATGTAAAGCTCCACTGTGACAGAAAGAATACATCCACAGAAATTTATCTGCTTGTAATTTGATTTTTAGACTGTCCAAAACTGACTCAGAGAAGGAATTTAAATGACTTTTTTTAGGTATTGCTGTTGTTTATGCTCTGAAGTTTTAAGTTACAAATCTTCAAATAAAGTGAATGACTGTATGAAAAACTCTCTAACAGAGGTTAGTGTAGGCTTGTAGAAGCAGCTGACCTTGCAGGGACTGTGGTAAAAAAAGCATTTATGTCACTTCTGCTTATTCCACAACAGCACAAAGCTACACGCATCTTGTTTTAGCCAGTTTATGAGGGTTTATTATGCACTTTGGAATGAATAGAGTTTCTTCCCTTCTCTGATTTTAAAATAAAAATCTCATGACTTTTAAACATACAAATGTCTTTGATCATTTAGACATTATTGATTGTTTAGTTTATCACGAGGAACACCTTACTTCGTCCTATCAGAGAATTTGAGCTCCAAAAGCATCACCAGGGTGCTAATTTGGAGTAAATGTAATCTTGCCTCATAAAAACCATTTTTATTTAATTTTATGTCTGAGTCACCTGTCTTTGCTTCCACTGTCTTAACTTATTTGTCCTCCTCTTGTTTTCCTGCAGGGTTTGATATTCTCCCTCATCTGTTCCCTCGTTCAGAGTCGACCTGTTCAGGACCTGATATTCTCCTCCTTCTGTTTCTTTTTTTATCAGAGCTGACTTTGTTTCCAGGGTCTCATACTCAGCCCCTTCCATTTTATCTTTCTTCAGAGCTTCGTAGCCCCCATCCCCCCCTTCTGCGCCCGTAGCTTTAAGAGTGTCATACACCCCCTCTTTGATTTCCTTATTATTCAGGGCTTCATATTCAGCACGTTTCTCCCGTTTGGCTGATGTTCCTGGACCAAGAGTGTCATATTTATCATCTCCTTGTAGCCTAAGTGCCACGTCCTCATAAATTTGCTCTGAGAAAAACAAAGATTGATGTATGATAAGAAGCAGAAGCCAAAAGAATACGCTTAACAAATAAAATATGTAATAGTTACTCACCTGTGTTTCTTTTCCTCACGTACAGGTAAAATACCACAGCTAAAATAACCAAGGCCAATATGACAAGTATAATCAACAGTGTAGTCAATAGTGAATTCGGTTGATCTAAAAACAAAAATAAAAAATGCATGAATTAAGTATGATGAGCAGCATTGCAGTAAAAGGTACAAAACTAACTTGTGTACTACTGTAAAGAAAATATAAGATGACCAGCTGACACTCTATTTTAGGAAAAGAAAAGCTCCAACTTTTCAATAAATGCCTGCAATGTCATCAAACTGAAACTCCCTGCAGATTTCCAAGTATATTTATATAAATGACCACAGAGACAGATACTCACATGACACAGACTTGCTCAGCAAACTCCTCATATTACCCAACACGGCTCTGCATTGATAAGTACCACTGCTTTTCGGTTGTATGGAACCAATTGTTATACATGACTTGCCCTGTACCTCACAGTATGAAGGCTTCCAAACACCGGCACATGACAGACAAGAGCACTGCATGTGAATGATAGACACTGTCTTATGTGTGACCAGATGAGCCTGGGATGCCACCCATGCTCTTTCTGTCCCGTTTTCTGTCTAGTTTCTGTATTATGGAACACAAAAAGTCATTTTAAAGAAAGAAAATAACAATAGAAACTCAGTGCTGAAGGCTTTGTAATGAGGAGATACATCTGATTCAGTAGATCCCTGTCAGCTAAACATGACCTGCTCTGGGGCCGACTCAGAATAAACATTTCTAAGAACATTTGGTGGAGTCTCTGGTTGTGTTTTCTCAGTATATTAGCAACATTTTGAAATCTGAGAAAATTGCATTGCATCAAAATTCCCTTTTCTGAGATTAAATATGTTCATAGAACCCATGAACAAGCACCTGCAGCTATGGTAGTAAGGGCTAACAGCGAGCTTTATATATATATATATATATATATATATTAGAAGATGAAGAGTGTTGACTTGTGAGATAAAAAGCAATTAAAGCCAGAAGTCAACTAAATTTAATGAGAAATATAAACATGAAACAATAATTACCAATTTTTAATATAGTGTGGCCTTTATTTATTTTAATTGATAATTTTAGATATTAGGCGACTTTATATGTCTATGTACGGAAGATATAAAGTTGGTGATTTTCAGAAGAGTAAACTCCTTATTCAGTTGTGTCTGTGCAGGTCACCTGAGGACACTATTTTAGGTAGTAGATGAAAAGGGTTTTATGGTTCAAAGTAAAGCTATGTGGTCAGTAACTTCTGCTTTTTACAGTTGTGTGAAAGAAGATCTGCCACACCATGGTTTCTGTTTCTCTGCATTTTCTAAGAACTTATACGTGGATAGTTTTATCTTAAAAACTGTATTAACAAGAGTCTAGGGTTTCTCTTTCTTTTTGAAAAATCCTCTCCTTTTATTTGTGTTTTTCTTTCGAAACATATTTTTAATGCAGAGTTTTAAACAGTGTTATTTGGGGCATTTTAGTGACTTGAAATGGCCACCAGAGTCCAGCACTGCATCGACTGTCCATGAAAGAGTTGCGCACGAATAAGGCTTTGGTGCTCACATGAGCGGCTTCTCACAGACCGTGTGACAGCATTGTAAACAAACATTTTCTTGTAAGCAAGCAGTGATCTGAAACTTTCATTTCATCAATGTGTTGGTTTATTTAGGAAAGCAAGTTTTCAGGTAAACATTGATCTTAAAAAGCAGTTTAAGTAACCTTATTATAAATTGATGTGAGATTGTGGATTTTTCTTTGCACTCACACTAAAAATTTGCAAGCATTTTTATTACTCTTCAAACCCCTAATCCAAAGCATTGCATTCACTCAGCCTCGTAGCAAACTTATAAATCAATACTTTGTCTCTGCCTCCTTCCTTCTCATTCTCAATTTTCTTTTTTAATTTCTAACTCTGAAAAATCACTCCATACAGCCAAACAGAGAGAAAAGAAGAAGAATAAATCTTGGGTTATTCTTACCACTGAATGCCACATCTGCCAATGACCCACTTTTCTTTGTGTTTGGCATGACAAGAGTTAACACACAAGGCAGAGGACGAACGCTAGTTTTCTCAGAAAAAGAACAATGGGCAGCAAAAGCCAGAGGAAGGTGGGACGAAAGTGAGGAAAATATGCACTGTTGAGCAGTGCACCATTAAAGGAGAGCACCTAAGGGCTCTCATCAGGTGTTACAATGCAGGTGTCATGGCGTCCTTAAAAGGCTGGGTATGGCAGGATTCATCTACATCTCCTCTTAGAGAGGAGCAGAGTGTTCTGTTTTGCACAATAATGTGTTTAAGCCAGGTTTTCTTCCTCCATCTTTCTCTGTGATGGGGCTCTAAAAGCAGCCATAAATCAAGCATGAGCTTTAGCAGGTAAAAGTAGGTACACCCCGGACAGGTCATCAGTCCATCACAGGGACTTACACACAAAGATAAACAACCACTTATGCACACTCCTAGGGAGAATTTAGGGTGACAAATGAACCTAAATTAATGTATTTGGACAGTGGGGAGAAGCTGGAGTACCTGAAGAGAAGTTAAAGATGCATGCAAACTCCAGCAACTCTCCTGCTGTGAGGCTGTGGTGCTCCCCACCACACCACCATGCAGCCTTGTTAATTTTTAATGATTGCATACAGTTTTCTTTCTCTGTTTGAAATTATTTGTTTTTTGTTGACGTAATGCATTCCCCCCTTTTGTCTGTGTGAGATGTTAGTGTTGCCATGAACAGGAGATATCAAGGCAATATTTTAACAGGTGTCATAATTAGTTCTGGTATCTATGCATGTGCTTTGCATAGATGCTAAACCCAAAGCTTTACCCAGTGAAGCACAGATGGTAATGCAGTGAGCCTTTGAGCCTGCCACAAACAAATAGGCTTTACCAAAATCCATCAGGAATTGACTTCCAAGGTTTCCATTATTCAACTAGACTCACCATCAGTCCAAGCTGTGTATAATATAATCAAAGTTATCTTTTCTAAAATGCCATTTAGATCCAACAATTCCTATATATATAATTCAACTAAGTCTTATTACTTTATAAAAAAAAATAAATAGACTAATTTACAGCATCTGTAGGTAGGCGTTTGCCCACACAGATTTTATTTGCTAAAAGTCTAAGAGGAGTAATATCTCCCACCCCATTCTGAAAGAAAAAAAAATCATGTTTGGGAATTTATTAGACCTTGCTTGGTAAGGTTGTGTTAAAACCCCCTAAGTCTATTTCATAGCTTGGAGGTGAGTGGGAGAATGCTAGACAGCGCTTTCACCCAAGTTTACAACCCACATGGGATCATTTCTGTTGCACTTTTCCTTTATGTGAAAGTGCAAAGTGGGACTGTTTTCTCACCATTTCCTTTCACACTGTACACTTCAGACGCTCAGTACAACTCTGAGTCTTGTTTTCTACAGAAAAACTCTGTTAACTTTGCAAATGTGTTAGTGATGAACAAAAGGCTGAATACAAAGAACTGGTTGACCACTCTGTCTCACAGTGTAGGAACAATAATCTCATTATGAAGGTAAGATCAGACAAAGATGATTAGTTTAAATTTTACAAGGACCAGGAACAATCAATAATATCCTGGGTAATGAGGCCAAGATGATGAAAAGTTACAAATACCTGCACTAAAGTGGAAATGCAGCACCAAAATGGTCCTTTTAATAATCTTACCACAGTAAGAACAAATGGCAGACGTGCTCATTTACTGACATTTGATTGCTGAGACAATTAAAGTTGCCAAATCTGAAGTAGTTCCTCAGACATCTAATGTAACTTATGTTTATCAGCAAATCTGAATAGGCAATGATACAATAATGAAAGATTATCAGTTTTAAACAGGTTCTGCAGAACCTATAGGATCCCAGTTCCAGATCTCCAGACACAAACCTCATCAGTGACCTCTGAGATTAACTGAGGAGATGGGTAAATATGAAACACCAGCTAACACCTTACTGATAATGAGACTGGCTGCAATTTCAAACAGTTAGATCCTATTACTGCACCTATACATGGAAAACAAACTGTATTGGTCATACAGCTGCATCCAGTTACTTTTATAATTATCATTTTTGATTAGGTGACTTAGTAATACCCCTTTAAAGAATGTATTATGATGCGTCGGACAAAAAATTCACAAGCAGGGCACAGGTTAAGAAAGCAAGCAGGCTGAGGTTTAGTGCAGATTTTTAATCCTTTACTTTAAAGGTACAGAAGTTTACCGTGCAGCTATTTGTCTGGTTGGCAAAGCAGGCAAACTGGAAAAGAACAGGTTTTTCCCGAGGAGAAAAGAAAAAAACACATGAAAAATGAGTTGAATCATTTTGTTTTACCCAGAAAGAGCAAATATGAGCAACTCTGTGTGATCAGTGAAGTTGGCAGGTGTTGCCACATCTGGAAATAAGCAGAGAAGCGAGGAGAGCAGACTCCAGGTAGATAAAAAGATGTGACATAAGTTAGAGGTGGGGAATAAACAGTCAGAATCCAGATGCCACACCCACAGCATGCACAAACACAAACACACACACAGAGCCAAACGCGTTTAGAAGAGGTTAAAAATGCCCAGCTTAATGGAGTAAAAATAAAACAGTTAAAGGCCAAGCATATTACACGAGGAGCCCTCAGAGCAACAAAAACATTTCTTTTGCTGAGTTTCGAAGGTTATTTTCCAGCACGATAAGCACAACAAACAAAATGCTATTCAGCTCCACTGCACTGGGATTGTGGTGACAGTCCCAGCAAAAGAAAAAACATGTAGTAAACCAGAAAACAAAACAAAGATAAAACAATCTCTGATACTTGTTCATAGTCAAAAAGCACTTGCTCAACACTTTAAAAAATATATTTTAAAAAATCATTGCAAAACTTGTAATATTTCTTTCTGAATGAAAAACAAATAAATGCATCAATGTTAAGAGTCATTTTGATAATCTCTAAGGGGAACCATGGTTAAAACTTTCCCCAATGTGAGTGTGAATAGGTGAATGAGAAATAGAAAATTTAGGCAGAAATCAAATCACAGAAAAAGGACGCTTGATTGATATGAGTGGCTGAAATAATGAGCAACGGACTGGAGTTGCTGGGACATGTTGAAACAGTGAGGGTCAAAAAGATGGAGTGAGAGGGGTTTGAAGGATAAATAAAGCTGGAGATAATTGAGAAGAAGATCACTTGGGTGCAAAAAATAAGAAAAAAAACACCAGCGAGCAACTGACAAATAGACAGTGAAGTGAAGAATCCCTAGAAGAGAGGAAGGAGACCGAAGGAGAGGGATCAATCTAGCAGCTGAAGTGAGACAGAGAGAGAGCATGGATGTGTGTGCAACAGAGATACAGAGGAAGAGAGAGCAGCTATACCAGAGCACAGAGGGGGTGAAAGAGTGTTTGTGTGTGTGCAAGAATGAAAAAGAAAAAGAGAGGCTGCACAATACAGTAGCTCTGGCTTGCTTGAACTGATGCATATTTAAGACTACAGGGCATAAAAATGTGACTTTGAAAGCAGAGAAAGAAAATCACTTTTTTCATATTGTCTTTCATCTATATTTTATCAGCTGGATCTTTCTCAGAGTTTTTTTTAAACCTGATCCTTTTTCACTCTACGTGGCTTATTGAGGAGGTCACTGCGGATAAGGAGTAACACAGCCTGAATTGCACATTGAAAGGTATGTACTTTTTATGTTAATTGATGGTCAAATATTTGGTTCGAACTGACCTGAAACACTGTGTTTTCCACAACACAGTAAAGTGCTTCAATATGTTTACAGTAGTATGAATGACAGCAGTAGCCTTTGTGTATTAACTCTGAAATTATGATTAATGATTAATAAGAAGTAAAGACAACACACAAAATTGAAAAAAATATTTTAAGCAATGAGGTGAAAGTGAGCTTTACACAAAGAAGTAAATGCTGCTGAAATGGTGGCAGAGAAAGGGGGGCTTTATGTCCTCTGGGGTCTGGTTCATATGTTTTATGCAGGTGGGTAGAAAAAGCAAAGTGGGACAGGAAAAAAAGATCAGAAAGCCTGTATAGAAAACTCATAATCCTGTATCTTACTCCAGAGTACCCTGGTTGTTATAATAAAATCATGTTTATTAGATGCATTTTCAACTATAAGGAAAACATGTTAAAAACATTTTTAAGTAATATTGAAGCAAAAAGAATGGAAACCAGACATTTTCTGCAGTGATGCTGGAAAAAATAAGGCAGACATGCTGAATCCAACTTTATAGCCATAATTAAATCCCCTGTGACTGGTAGGGACCCTGCTTCAAGCAGATTAAGCCATGTTCACTATGAATAATAACTATATACTGCTGTATATTACAAATGCTTCTTACATTTACAAAGTGGGTTATGAGCTGCTGTTTGTCAGCAATTGGTGCTCAGATGAAAAAAGGAAAGCACTGATGTAGATGGTTAAAACTTAGGAAAGAAGGGGCTTGGGTAAAGCATACATTTATATCACTCTGAAACTTACACCAATATAGTGCAATTCAGAGAGAGAAGATGCTGAAATTGGAAGGTGAGACCAATCAAACAGGAGCTCATTAACACCCACATTTCACACACTTCTCCAACTGTAACTTGTGAAAATCATTGTCTGCTCGCAGTATTTGTGGTGTCAGCTGGTAGAAAGGTGGAAACCCCAGAGAAGACTTTCGCACACATGCAGCTGCACACATAAATCCAGTTTATTCCAGGCTCTAGCTGTAAAAGGATTTTAAAGTATTAGCTGGGGCTGTGCATCCGTTGTGTGTCCCAGACCTGCACTCTTTCGTCATATGCAGCATAACTGAATGTGTTTCTGAAGACCTGCCATACACATTTTAATGCACAACAAACAAAACAAGCTTCAAAAGCATATTTTCCAACTGAAGAATGGCACCATGGGGAATTAATTTGGAAAAAAGGACAAAATAAACAAACTGGGCAGTTTAGAGCATAGAGAGATTAATGGCTTCCACATAACACAGAAAAATTGATCATAATCAAACAAAGAGAGCTGTGGGGTGTTATCAATGCCAGCAAGCAGCAGAGAGATTATGTGTGGGTAATGCCAAAAGAAAATATGATTGTAATACAATTGAGTGCAAGGTGAAAGATGTGACACACACAGAACTGGCCAGATGCTCTAATGTGTTAGTGGAGATGTGAGTTTCTGACTGGGAAAATTTCAACATTTGCCTTTTTATTTCCACGGCAGCCTGACTTCTCCCACGCCGATCTTTCATGTCTGGTTTTGTTCTGTCCTCTGCAAATGCTGCAGGATGAGCAGAAGTCAATGTAAAGGTTGGACAGAGATGCAGATGTGACAGCACTACATGGTCCACCAATTCTCTAGAGTTTTGTGTGAAGAGATGGTAGACAGACAGACATGCTGAGGGAATATTTTCAGTGGCAGCCCACCACTGTGGAAGAGTACAGCTCAGCTCTATAAGCTGCAAGCTGCTACTGTGTTTATGAAGCTGAGAAGCAAAACCCACAAAAATATTCCTTTAATCTGTCCCACAGGAGTATTAAACTAGGCTATAACAGCATGAAGTTATGAGGAAAACTCTCTATATAAGCATAAAGAAATGCATTAATTTGCTATTCATGGACAAACGCTGCAAAATATGGACAAATAACGTAAACTATCCTGTGTCTAAATCTTAGTCATATAATTAAACAACCTTGAGATGTAATTTAATGTTTAAACAAAAATCCTTATCTTATACCATTTCTAACGATCTTTTAAATGTTTGTGGAAGTGTTGTGCTCATTAAGGAGCGCGAAGGAGGAACTGTTTCCCCTGACTCTGCAGGCTTTTCATTATTACATATGGAGATTTTCCCCCAGGGGGGAAGATCTGGAGGATTGCCGTAAGCCTTGAAAATAGAAGCCAAAAAACTGCAACCCATTACGACAAACTCAACCCCCCTCAGCTGCACAAGTTCACAACACCACCGCAACTGAATGATTTTAGACTCTGATTGCAGGATGTCCTAAATGAAAGCTGATGGCATATGCATCAAAGCAGAACACAAGTTATTTCATGTACTGTTTCAACTCAGTAACACCACTGTTCCAGATGTAAACCTTTTCACGCCATTTCTTTGCTGATTTTAGTCTCACCTGAGGCCTGATGACAGACAGGAAAGGTGTAAAAACATGCTTGCTACAAAAACTCTTTGAAAAAGTCACACATTTGCTTTTACCACGCAGAACACACAGATAAAAGCACTCATCCTGAACATGAACTGTGAGTTTTTCAGACGTTTTTTCTCTATCATATATTCATCATTTCATAATTCAAAACCCTCTACTATGAATATATAACAGCAACAGCGGCTTTACATTTATAACTAAAAGTGACAGACAAGACTCAAAGCTTTTCCAGTCTGATGAACAAATTAAACAAAGAAGGTGGGGAAACTGTAATAGGACCCGACAGACATCGACATGGTCCTCACTTTGTCATTGATGTATAACAGAATGTATTAGCATCTTGTTGACTTTTGTCTCCCAGAATTAACTTTAAATAAATGGACATACAAGGTAAGTGAAACTGTCACTAGTGAGCAATCTTTTTGTGATTTTTTACTTGCCATAAACTCCTGAACTGGCTCCCATCTGTGTATCTGTGACTATTTTGTCTGTAGCCTGCTTTCACTGTATTTGAGGCTTAAAGTGTTTTTGTTCTTAAACATAAAAGATGCTTTGTCCTTGAAAAAGTAACTCTGTGTGTCTTGTAAGAAACATTTTGGCCCTTCATCTGCTCTTCTTCCTTTCTCTTTTGAAGAACCTGCAGCACTGTTTCCTTTTAAATTTGCTTTTATGACATTTTAAAGTATTTTCTGCCAAGTCATCTGGGGTGAGTGAAAGAAAAGCATGTGTCATGAAATAAAATAGAATAGAAACTACTCAAGAAGGAAAAAATAGGGATGTTACCTGTATGTTTAGACATGCCTGAATGTCCCTAATAACCATTGATTGTATGGTAGTTGGTAAAGAGTAAATAAGTGGGCATTGACACAAAGTTTGGGGGAGCTGTAGCTACATTCCTATGCCAGATCACTTAGATTGCAAATAAATTACCACAGTTTGAAAAAGTACTAAAACATTTTCTCTCATAAACCTGCCCTAATGGATAACGAGCAAGAATTAACTTAAAAACATGCAGAATCCTGAAATGCTCCGTGTTACTTATAAAGCCTACTTTTCCTTTTTCATAAGACAGAAAATAAAGACTTGAAACTGCTTTTTGTGAAGCGTTCTTCATGTTTGGAGTGAATGTATCTGATATGTCACACAGATGCCATAGTTTTTTTTATCAAGGTAAAGGAGATTTGTGCAAAAGATCCACTTTTTTCAGTGCACTCACATTCACATGACAGTAGCTCATAAAACTTTGGTCATGGATACTACATGTAAAGTTAGAAAAAGCCAGATTTAGGGATTTTTACTGTGATCACTGCATCAATGTTTACAGGACTTTTATATATAGCACAGGGATGTTCGCTCCTATATTTGTGCTGCATTGAGGTCTCCCATCCCACCCAGCCGAGTTTAGCCCAATCAAGGCCCTAAGTGCACATTCAACCTGACCCAATTATATCTTGTCTGAGGGGAAAGATAGCCCACTTTGATCAACTCAAGACTGCCAGTCAAGCTTGAGATAACTGCTCTGCCTCTATGCTGCTTTCTGATGGATATTTCTTTTTAAAGATCACTAGTTTTACTTCTCCTCAAAGACTCAGACAGTTTCTGAACACCATTGAGCAAACCACATCCCCTTTCTGGAAATAAATAATTGCATTAATCAATAAGAGATGGGAACTCCTTGTGGGATGGATTGAGCAGGAACACAGATGAAATGAGAAGGACATTAACTGCAAAATTACGCAGGGGGTAATTATTTAATCCACTCACTTCACTAGCCGATTAACTGGGTTATGAGATTTTTATTTGATTAGCATCAGCTATGCAACTGATTAGAGGCATCTGTTCGTGCTTGATAGGAGCGTTTCTCCTCCCCCTGAAGGAAAATACCCAAATCTCCCTGTGGAGCAGGGCATGAATACTCCTTGTATCATTATCCACTAGTAAAATCAATCAAGGAGGGCATGATTGACAATGAGGCACTTGTGTCTTACCTGATTTTATCAAGCAATGATTTAATTACAGCTTGAAAGTACAAAATCTTGATATGCAATAGTGCTCTGACGAAGATACACCTTCTCCAAACGAGATTAGAATTCATAAATCTTATTTTCAAGTTTGGAAGAATATAGAAATAATAAGCTATAAAGGAGTTTCTGTTAAATAATCCTATAAATGTTATGCTTAATGAATCCTTGTATGCAGCTATGGGGGTAGCCCTTCCTCCATAAACTTCAACGTCAGAGCACCACCTCAAGATCTCACAGCTAGTGCAGCGCCATTCATATAAAACCTAACTACCCTCTCCCCTCATGTTACTGACTCATTCCAACCATGCTCCTGTGCTGGAGTGGGCCTCCAGTGTTCTTGACGATTCCCTGTTACTGGTGCAGTGAGGAAGGCTGAAGGGTGGAGACCCAGTCAAAGATGAATTTAGAGGACAGAGCTTGGCCGTTCTACTTTTGCAGGACGTAAAAGTGGGACAATCTGTTCCTTGGATGATTTCCAATTCTACTTTCCGGGGACTGATACACTGAAAATATATCTATACACATGCTCTGTCCTACATAGGATAGGAGTGAGTGAGTGAGTGAGAGAGAGAGAGAGAGAGAGAGAGAGAGAGAGAGAGAAAGAGAGAGAGAGAGAAAGAGAGAGTGAGAAAGAGAGAGAGAAAGAGACTGTCAAAATTAAACAATATGAGGATGAATTGAACCAACTCTCCATGAAGTCCTAACTGCATTGCGCCGACTGTGTTGTTGAGAGAAAAACCTCAATGCAAACAGGCAACAATATGAAACCTGCATCAAACAGCTTCTGCAGATATATCCTAAGAGATTACATGTTACCGTTTGTTTTTTAAATAAAGCAGACATGGCTTATGACCAAACATGTTAACATGCATTATGTTTCTTAGACAGATATTGAGGACAAAGGCACCAAAGTTTAATGGAAAATTTTAATGAGAGGCAAGAGCTACCGATGTGAAGCTCACCATATCTCCATTTTTACTCTTCATGTGCTTATAGAGGAAATCCATCTCTGTCCTCGTTAACATGATTAATCTGTTCCTGACTTGTCATCTCAGTTTTCCTCCATTTTTATTCTGTCCGAAGGTCCACAAATGGCCATATCTATTGAAATAATGCTCTCTTTTTGGTTTCTCACTGTTCAAAAGTTAAGCAAAAAAAGTCTAATATCTTTGGTTGTTGTCATTCATATATGGCAGATTTGTTATGAAGCTAGGAGTTCACTGGTCAAGGAAGCAAGGCAATAGTTTGGCATTATTTAAAGGCAGTAATAAGTCAGTAAGTTTACAAAAAACAACAACAACCAAAAAAACAAACAGTAAATTATATCATTAATGTAAAAGAAGTCAGAACTGGTTACCCCGTTTTTTTCTTACCTTAGAAGAAGGTTTGGTGCAACATAGAGCCAAATAAAACTACAGTACATGAAATAGAAAAACTATAGAATTCTTCTAGAAAACATAGTAAACTATAACATACACAGTTTGTCTTACATGGTAACACTGGTTATTGTCAGCTTATTTCCAGATACAGCACAGATTCTCCAGTCCATAATAAGTCAAATCAGCATGCAGCTGAACCTAAATTCAACTGAATATAAATCCTGCCTAATCAACAGGGAACAGTTTGAGCTAGTGTTTTCAATATTAAACAACTTTTCTTGTGTTAGATTTCTTTTATTTAGTTCCACAAGAACTACTGTAAGTTCAGCCTGAAGTCACTGCTGACATGGCAGGTAACATTTAAATTGCAGGTGAATGGTTGTTCGGGCTCCGTGGTGTAATATGAGCTATTCATCAAATAATTCAAAAGAACAAGATTGTCATGTAGAGGAACAACTCAAGTGTGAAGTTACAGTGACAGATAGTGAGAATTAGTTTCCTGCTGGAAGATTTCTTTGTCAGGAGGGTAAAACTACTTTCCCTTTCGCTTATCTTCCACCGGGGAGAGAAGTCTGGACGACTAGATGGATGATGGTCGCCACAGAGACAGAAGAGCTGAACAGAAGCAAAGATAAACTGCTCATCCATAATTGTTGAGCAGTATCAGGAGGTGTGATTAAGGTTGCCAACGTTTGAATATTTAGCAGAAAACTAATTTCTTGCTTTCATCCTTTTCTTTATCCTTATGTTACTGTTTTATTTGGCTGTCATTCTCATCTTTCCTTCAGCCACACTTGTCCTCCCACCGCCCATGCCTCGCTCAATCTGACGACTTTGCTTTATGTAAAATACAACTCTTTCTGCATTTTTCTCTTGTGAATTCCCCTTTTGCTTTTACATCCCAATTAGTTGGCTCTTGTCAACTCTCAGCTTGTCCCTCTTGTTCCTTATCTTGCCTGGTGGAGGCTCAACGTTTTTCAATATTTAATGAGACTTTGTTCATAAATCAGCCTGTTCTATTCCCTGGTGTACTTGAATGATAGCATTAAAAGCATGTGAGTGCTAACCAACCAGTCTTTGTCAGCTTTTAATTAGAGGAGCTTTTGGCCAAATTTGTGATCACTTTTAAGCGTGGAGCTCATACCTGCTGCCAAGACCAGAGGTGAGATCCATTGTGTGGTGTGTCCCTTGTTGAGGAATATGGATTTCAGGCCATTGATAAATGAAGAGCTGCGCTCTTTTATCGCTATTGAAAGCTACTGCTGCTTGACTTTATTGCTGGTGGCAGAAAACTTTAATGAAAAAGTTTTACACAGGTTTGAAAGCTACACACTTTCTTTAGTCTCTGCTTTCACTATTTATTCATACATTAAATTTTTATCACACAGGGGCACTGTAGTAAAAATATTCATCTAAACGAATCCTGTTTTTTCCCTATTTTTATTTGTTTGTTTTATTTATCCTGAGTGTGTTGCAGTGGCCAACTACGTCCCTGTCAGCTCCTCAGAGATCACTCCTCTTTCTTTTGTAGTTTCCTTTCACCTACTGTAAAAATGCTCAACCAGCAAACTTTTGACCAGTGAGACAATAGTAGAGTAGCCTTGGCTCATTTTATGTAAACCCAAACTAACCAAGTTTAATCATTGCTAACTTCATCATCATAACATTTAAGATCTGAAAGATGTAATAATTGATATTTTGTATTATATGCTCTATGACTTTATTCATAAAATCCATCCATTTATCTATCCATCCATTATCTGATGGATTTTTTCCTGAAAAAGGAGGCGGAGAGCTGGAGCCAATCCCAGCTGACATCAGGTGAGAGGCAGGCTACAACCTGGACAGGTTGCCAATAAATCCATCATAATGTTATAATGTAAAAAAGAAGTGAATAATATAACAGAAAAAATTTTAATATGAATTAAAGTATATAGAAAAAAATATATATATATAATAGAAAAACCTATTAAATATACCCAAAATAATAATAAGATTTTAAGTTGTAAATTGAAACTTTCTTAATCTAAACTGCCACATAGAATTACCATTTTGAGTATAAGGAGGTAAATTTAATAGCATATGGAATAATTATTAAAAGGCAAGGCAAATTTATTTGTATAGCACCTCTCATGTACGGGACAATTCAAAGTGCTTTACATGGAAACGGTCAAAGCATTACAGATGTAGAGAAAAATAAAAACAATCAAAAATCACAATTAAATAATAAATAAATAAAAAGTCATTAAAAGCAGATCAGAGTTACGAAATGGAAAGTTACAAAAAAGGAAGTTATATATATTATAAACAAAATAATACTTTTAGCAAAAACTACAAGAAAATGACTGCAGAATAAAACAAATTTTTGTTGGGCATTTACTTAAGAAACGTTTTTTTTTCTAGTCAGGCAGTGATTTTATCTCTGTTGTAATATCTATCCCAAGAAAACTTTTTTCATGCTCGTATTTTAAAAAAGTGAATGCAGAGTTTTTAGCCAAATCTGATGTTATGTATATAATCCATCCACACATCTATCCATTTTCTAGCACTCAGCCAATCCCTGCTGACATCGGGCGAGAGGCGGGGTACACCCTGGACAGGTCGCCAGTCCATCACAGAGCAAACACACATAGACATACAACCATACACCCTCACTCCTATGGGAAATTTAGAGTCTCCAGTCAGCCTGTCCCCAAGGTGCTGTAGGAGAAAGCCGGAGTTCCTGGAGAGAACCTACACTAACACGGGGAGAACATGCCAACTCCACACAGAAAGGTCAATGTCTGAACCTCCCCCAGCCGAGACTCGAACCATAAACCTTCTTACTGTGAGACCACAATGCTAACAAACTGCACCAGTGTGCAGACATTATGTAAGTTGTTGATCAGCATATAATTTTTTATACTTTTGTACACGTTTTACCATTTCCTTTTTTACATCTTTTAAAGTAAGATTTGATCTTAAGGACTTGCTCATTTAATGATGATCTCAGATGTAAATTTATAACAGTGAAATACGTTTAATCAGGTTTTATCACTGAATGATAAATTATATGTTATCACTCCAGGGGTCTCGTGAACAAAGGCAACATATGGCATATGTCACACAAAAGTTGAGGTGAAAATTACTTTTCATGGATCTGTGCGCATAAACAGGCAAACTTTCAACTTGACGTGAGTACGTTCATATCCCTCACAACGTTTATGTCATGAGAAAATGACAGACTACAAAGTAGGCCCACTAAAACTCTCCTCTATGAACTTAAACATGTTCCTAATAACTGTCTGAAATAAAAAAGAACTTGAGAAAACAAAACTGAGCACACATCTGAGCAAATTTACATCAGATCAACAAAACAAACCATATATAACCTCAATTCCACCAGAAATTATGCCATAAAAATAAATTTCCAGTATCTAAATTTAATGTTGACTGATAAATTTTCCTTCTTTGTGTCACGTTAATGCTATCACATATCAATAAATGTAGGCTGTGAAGCCACACACATCTAAACATAATATTAATTACTCTACTCACATATTTGCTGCCTTTTAAGCGAACTTACAAATACAAAAACCTTGTAAAGTACAGAATTGTTGCTTCATGCTGTAACACACTCTCAGACATCTCGTCCAATAAGTATCTTTCCTCAACACTTCACTGTCATTTTACAAACCGGGTGGGTAAGTCAAGTATTTACCTCATATTCTTCTGCTTGAGTTAAACATTTTATACATTTCATATATGAATATATGATAAACTGAAGCTGAACTGAGAAAGATGCAGTAAAACAACAAAAGGGTGAAAGCTATTAATGATTTCAAGCCCAAACCAGATTATTAAACCAGAGTGTTGTACTTTTGCCCTTTGGTACCAGTTAAAAGCCAAGCTGACTGAGCCTGAAGTAAAGTGTGTTGCAGAAATCAAGGCGATTTACAAAAAACTCAAAGCATGAAAATAAAAACAAAACCAACAGTTTGGCTTTGGATAATTGTCTAAGCTGAAAGAAGCTGTCCCATTTCACGCTAAGGTTGGTCACAGTGGGCCTGAGATACTGACCGAATAAGTGTAAATAATTAATTCTGTATTTAAAATAAACATCATGTAATGTAGCCAAAAGTGGCGTCTCCAGCTGGTGTTCCCGGGGCTTTAGCCCAGATGTTTTGAATCGAGCCCAGTAGCCAAAACCAATGTAAGTCACTGTATATAGATGCTCTTAATAATATTAAGTTATCTTAAACATAGCTGAGTAAGCAGTCAGAGAGGCCTGGCATAGCGTCTGCAGATTATATGTGACACAAGTGGCTGGGATCCTAGAGGAAAGTGGAGGAGAGCTTCAGTGCCTTTCTATGAGATTTGACTTCTGCCATCATCTGAAACTGAAGGAAAACATTTCAAAACCTCAAAAGTCAGTGTTTGAGAACTGAAAAGTAGAAATAAATTTAGCAAGTTTAAAAGTTTTTAAACCTTTGAATGGTTTTGGTTTTACAGACTTTACAATTCACCCTCAAATTTTCAAATTGGCTCACACTGCTGCAATCACATGATTTTGAGCAGTGCTACTTAGAAACAGACGGCAAGTCACACACTACCACCATCTTCCCAACAACTTCTTTTTTTAAAGAGTGATTGATTATGTCCTAACATCATTTAAAAGGCTTACAGCTGACTTGGTACTTTGATGATTCACACATACTAACAATGCCAAAAATACTCAAAACAATAATTATATTAATAATAATAATAATAATAATAATAATAATAATAATAAAGTAAAAACCCTATTAACACAAATTCACTTTTCCTTTTTTTTTACTTCTAACTTGTGCTTTTTATGCAAACTGTAAACAACTACCAGCCTGTAAACATATACATCAATAAACAGAAACTGAAAAAGATATTGCTTTGTGTCCATCCAAAGGTTGCCTTAAGGTCTATGTCCTCATAGTGCTTTTCTCTGCCAGAAGAGTGCTGACAGGGAACTCAGGAGTGCTTCCTGTCAGCGTTTCATAGAAAAAAGTCCACTGATCCAGCACTTTTTAATGTTTTTTTAAACAACGTCTTAACAAAGCAGCTCCACTTAAACTGCTTTTAAAGCAGCGTTACCCTTTTGCTTTGTATTGTCCATATATTAGCATATATTAGCTTTTTGTTTACATTTTTACCCCAGCACGATCACTGGCTGGCCAAGAAGAATTTCCATCTTATTCTCAACAGATATATAAGCTTATACAACTCAGTCTGACAGACATAGTGCAAGGTGAAGTAGATGTCCAAACCAACAATTTAAGGTGAATAGTTGTCTTGTGTGAACTACAGTTAAGCAAAACAAAGTTAAAGGCCTGTTTTACATTTAAACACGGGACAATGTTGGGCTTAGGTCTTTCAGCAGATTCAGGTAGACAGTTAACTGAACATAGCCTCTGTGTGATCTGAACCTGCAAGACGGACAGAAGAAAAAATTCCACAATGCTGGGATAAGCCCAAAGATCTTGCTTATGCTTGCACAAAAATATCTGTCAATGAAGTTGGAACACATCCAGTATAGATACTGGGCCTGACATCAGGCATGGATTTGATATTGACTGATATCAATCAAAGAATAGATACCTCTGCTGCTTGGATAGAACCATAATGATCAGAGAAAGGACTTTGGTCAACAAATAATATCTAATGTGGTACTCACAAAGATGTGAATGTGAATGTTCAATCTCAGAAAGGTCAAAAATACTGGTCACAGTCCCATTACAGAGGCTTTTTTACCCCTTTGCATGTATGTTGCCTCAGTTGAAATTCAAACCAGGATCCTTTTTGTAGTGAGGCAACAGTGCTGACTGTGAATAAAATGCTGCAGCAAAGCTGGCTATGATGTACTTTACAACCTTAAATAAATTTTCTCCGACCAAACAAAACAAGATCAATATCCATGTTCAAGAAAAAGAACTCTTAGATATACTTGGTAGATAAATAAAATAATTCAAAAGAAAACCCCTGTTATAACCCCAAGTATTCATCATCTCCTTTGAAGGATTCCTTAAGGATTTTGGGAATTCAACACAATCTTACCAAGAGAATAATTTCATGTAAATAATACACTCATCTATATTAATAGAAAGCAGTAAGGAGGGATAAATAAGTATAACTGAGGAGGAATGGACAATGATGGTCATACCTTTACAAATGGAGGGAATACAACTACCCTTTCAGCAACCCCATTATGAAACCACTGGGTGATGGAGGAATTGATCAGAAAGCTACCAATACCTTTTATTTTATTTTTTATTTTTTTTGTTTTGGGGGGATCTTTAACGTTAACTTTCACTTTAGTTTCATCTGCATGTAAAAAATGTTTATTTTTAACTATACGTTCAACTTGGAGTTATTTACATCTTACTGGAAAGTCTAGATTCTTTGTGTTATCCCACTTTGGCCTGATTTTATTCCTACAAATAATTAGATCTATTTTACACAGGGTAAAACTACTTATTGGTACTTTTTAAGTATAATTTAATGCATTTCTTTTAAAAAAATGTAATAAATAAATGATTTAGTAAATTCTATGTTTAGTTAACCCCACAAGCATATGAATGTGAATTGACATGCATTATATGCTGAAACTCATTATGCTACAACAAACATCACAAACACAGACCAAACAGTACATATACTCAGACATGACATTATGAAATGGTCGAGTGTTGATTGATTAAACCTCCCAACTCTAAAAACAACTGATGAAGCACCAAAAATAATAAGAAACAATCCTGGATGAAAAACACACCCTTCAGAGCTGGGTTATCACGGTCCAACTTCAAGAATCTCTTTAAAAATTCTTTCTTCCAACAACTTTTCCTCTTCCAACACAAGTAACCTGCACTTTTTTCTTTTTGTATTCATAACCCTTTTATACTCAACAATGTAGCTTTTTTTTGTCTGTACTGAAGCTGTACTGTTCTCCTGCTACTTTGGAAATTCATTTACAATAAAATAAGTTAATGCAAATGTCTACAGCTATGCAGACATTCATTAGGAGCAATGCAGCAATCAGATGTAAAGATTGGGTGAAATGACAAAGGTTAAGGTTATAAATATAATCTTCATCAAATGTTCAGTTACTGGCTAGTTTCTGAATCTATATATGATCATTTATTTATCAATTACAGGCCACTGTAAGCTGTGCCAGACACCTGTTGATGTCCTTGGTCCCCAATAGAGGTTGATAAATCAAAAGTTATAGATCACTTAAATCCTTTTTAATCCTCATAAACACCTTTTTTGTTCAACATACTCTTTTGAATGATCAAAAAAGTAGATGCATGCTGATAATGTGTGACTGTGTGAGTTTATATCTGTGTCCTAATTTGAGTCTTGTCTCAATGGATTCCATCTGTCCATCTGTGCATTCTGATAGCCATGTGTTTCAGCCTCCCAGCTCATATGCTATTCAGAGCATCAAACTGCCAATGAGATACTGGGAGATTCCATGCGTCATTTACCATCATAAAAGCAGCTGTTGGCAATGGTTCAGATCTGCATGATGGCAAAACCCCTGAAGTCAGACTGGAAAATCCAGAACGAAACACATCATGACACCAGTATGCCAGATCTGATCATAATGAAGCAATGAAAACATCTTGAAGCAAAAATCCACCTTAAATTCTATTAGATTACACAGCTATTGGTGATCCAACATGCATTTCCCAATTATTCTTGTTGACTGTGTTGAGGCCAGTCCCTCTAGAGAAAAGAGAAAAGTCCTCTTCATTCACAAAGTAAAAAACATGTTGAATATGAGAAGCATCTTTTTTTATGTCAAGCATCAGACACATGGACGGGCATCTTTTCATTGCAAAGGGAACTATTTTCACAAGTTTGAATTTTATAAAAATTTGTACCAATGTGGATTTGCTTTAAATTGTTCACAAGGAATTGGCTTCAATTGAGAAGGTTTGTTTGCTGTGAATTGACACAATACAAATAAAGCAGGAATGAAAAGAACTGATTA
Source organism: Kiunga ballochi (assembly GCA_037177335.1). Classification (NCBI taxonomy): domain Eukaryota; kingdom Metazoa; phylum Chordata; class Actinopteri; order Atheriniformes; family Pseudomugilidae; genus Kiunga; species Kiunga ballochi. The sequence goes on along the minus strand of JBAMIG010000023.1, from coordinate 12,362,677 downwards.
GTAATATTGCCTGTTTTACCAGTATGACTGGGACTTTTATCATTTCCATATTTGCAGCAAACTGTGTAGCTTTTTTAGTGTCCAAAATGAAAACCTTAATAATCCATAATTTCTGTTTCAATACATATTGGTCTTATTATGTCAAAATTGTATAAAACCTTCTGCAACAAATTGAGGCAGGTTTCAGGACAATGCTGGCCACACCACAAGGTCACAAGATATTTAAAATGTCTCTTTAACAGGGAATGCAAACATTGTAAGATTATCTAAGGGTGGAGTTTTCCTTTAAGATGCTCACAAATCTGTTAGTTCTGGGCTGAACCTCAAACATAAGGCTACTCCTTAAACATGGAGTAGAAATTATCTTAACCTCCTGTGATGCAATGTTGTATATCCACCTTGCTCTCCCCAGTAAAGAACCTGTGAAGCAAAATCACGGAGTTTATATTTAGCCTGTCTTCCATCAGCCTGCTATTCCCTGGTGTGTACCCAGTGGCTAAATGAGAAATGTAGACCAGCTCAGTGCTAATTCACACATGTGGACTTATTAACATTGCCAGTGGCTAGTTCTGCTATTATTGCACATGTTTTACATATTTGAACTGAATACATTCTAATTTTATGAAGTTCACTGTCAATAACGCAAGAGTTTAATGACTAAAGTTGACTCCCTTCTTTACCTGTTTCCCACAGCATGTTTCTAAGGATGAAGCCAGTTTCATGGAATAGCCATGTTTTGTCTCCATGACAGCTATATCACTCAGCCCTCTCTGCAGTGACCCCCTGCACAGCAAAGGATGCTGGGAAATAATGAGCACTTTTATCCCAGTCAGGATGAAAAAGATGGGGAGGATGAGGAGGAGGAAGAGGAGCAAAGAAGAGAAAACAGAAAAGACGAAGGTGGACGTGACACAGAGGATAGAGGATTAGAGGGTCTGATGGAGAAAGGCATGACAGGAGGACGGCAATCTTGGGAAGGGAAAAGTGGTGATGGGGTAAAACCAGCAGCCATTGTGGTTGGTAGACAAAGAGCTGACCGGACGCTGAGGCCTGGCAACCCAGCCGGCCAGGGTATCCCTTACATGTCCAATCAGGCCCCACCACATCACCACGCTGCTGCCAACAAGCAGCAGCAGCTCTTAGCTGCAAAGAGACGAGCTTTAATGGAGCGCAGCATGACCACCATGGCTCCGCTGGAGGACACCTTCCTGACCATGATGGTATTCCGCATCGGCATTCCTGACATCAAACAAACAGTAGGTGCATCATAAACACTACTTATAGTGTGTGAGAGAAATCAGTGTAATGCAACTGCTTTTTAACAAGTGCAAAGGGAGTTCTTTCATTTACAACCAAACACAATTTAATTAAAAAAATAGAGACAGATAACAAATATGATGCTAAGAACCCATTTAGATGGAGAAGCAAATAAAAGAAAAGCAAGATTTATAGAATATATATAAATATCTGCTCTGAAACATTAGAACCACCAAAGTATTAAAGTTGTACATCACTTTGCATAAAACCCAGTCAGACTATCAACAATTAGTTGAATAAAAGCTGATATATATAAGCTCCATATAACAAAGAACTTCAGTGTTTTATCAGCTACAAAGTCTTTTAAATAAAGGTTCTCGAGAACTGACAGAAACGTTTTTTCTGGAAATGGGGTTTGCACGTCTCCCTAACAAACAGGGCAATGACGGGAGGTCTTTCCAAATCAGGAAGTAGTTCAAACCAATTCTCTTAGGTATTTCTGGCTCAGAGAAAGATGTAGCTCTGGTTTGACAAAACCAAATAAAAACTTTTTTAAAAAGAATATCTCAGATTACAGTCAGGCAAATTAGTATTTGACTTATCTGAGCTACACTGATTGAGCCATGTATCCATGCAGATGAAACTAAAGTGAATCAGTGGTTTTTGTTTTGAAAATTGAATATAAAATCTTGCTATTCCCCTTAAAAAAAATCTGTATTTTTTATCCTTATTTAACTGTAAATGTATTTTTTGAGGGTTTTTTTCTCTTAACTCTTGTTCTTCAAACCCAGCTACTTTTCATCACTAAACATTTTAAGCAGTATTGTTTCAGCCATCTATCTGCTTCAACTTTAAAGCAGTTGATTATGAGAAACTGAGAGAACTCAATGCAAATCATTTGTGATATTTCACAATCTGCATGCTCAACTGCAGAGTTGTATCCATAATTTAAAAGATTTTTTCATGGTTTCACTACAGATCTAGAGATAAGGAAGTAGGCTTTAACAGAGAGCTTGACCGGCTTGCAAGGGCAGATACATTCATTCAACAACACCATATAAGCAAGTAGCTTGGGTCAGGCATGGTCATAATTGGGTTTCAAAACTAAAAGTATCATCATTTCACACTTACAGCAGCTGTCAGCTTTCTGGTGGCAGCAGGTGAGAATTGGCAAGCCCACACATACAACACAATTCAGGTAAAAATGCCCCCCAATGCCCGCTCCCGCATCTCTCCTTTTCCATTTTCCTTTCCCTGAACATGCCGACTGTTCTACATGTCAACTAATCTGCCCTCAATATAACAGTAATTGCTAATTATCTAATAGGTTTTTAATGAGTTTGGGGAGGGTTGAGGAATGGCGTGACTCTGGACGGGAAGAAATATGTGGAGGGCTTTTGTCTTGCCTTAAAGTCTTAATCAACCACAAATTGCATTCAGCTGGCAAAGCACACAACAAACACTTCACAGTCCTAAAACTTGCAGCTGAAACAGTGCTACGCTGAACCCCAGGAAGATAGAAATGTGATTAAATACTAGGATATTCAGAAACAAAAAGAAGGAAGTAAGTGAAATTTAGGGAATAAAAAGGTGGATACTGAATAAGAAGACAGGTAAGTGTGTCTTTGACAATTATAATTATAATATAGGAGGAAAATACAAATGGAAAGACCTTCAAAAATCATTGATAAAACAAAACAGTGCAATGATGAGAGAGGTGTCACTGCAATACACAGTAAGCATTACATCAGTCTTCCTTCTCCCCGGGATTAGCCATTTGATCTCTCTCTCTCTCTCTCTCTCTCTCTCTCTCTCTCTCTCTCTCTCTCTCTCTCTCTCTCTCTCCCACACACACAC